>LQNS02277274.1:3038191-3048901 GCA_001587735.2 Parhyale hawaiensis | reverse complement strand
TAATAATCTTCAAACAGTTGGCTGAGGAGTCCAAAGTTGTAGTTGGCATATATATATGAGCATATATATGATGTGCACGTTTGGTGGATTTGCGCGATTCGGGTTTAATGTCGGGTACGTTAGAGGAGGCAAGGGCTGTTTTTTTTTTTCATTTTAAAATTTGAACGATCCACCAAACGCGCAGCGCGATCGATCGATCGCGCAAATCCACCAAACGCGCACAACATATATATAAGTATATTTCATTAAGTAGAGCCGCCCCACCGAGGAACACTTCAGTAAGATTTTAGTAGTCATCCGATGCACATGAAGCTTAGCTTCCAATTTCCTTTTATACCATTGTCTAGGTTTTAAAGCACCTGATGATGCCCAATGATGGGTGAAACCGGTTGTGTAAATCTCAACGTTGTCACTTTTTAAATTTCTTAGATCAACCAAGTAAACAGTATTTTAGAAAACTAGAGAGAACCGATAGACTTTTAAATAATAATAAATACGGTTATCTTTTTAATGAAATTAGCTTGAAAGAAGGGCTGTTTCCTAAATATAAGTATATATATATATATATATTTTTTAAATGGCATAATTAATTGTAGATTTGTGGGACTTGTCTTTACTACGAAGACTACCATGCTGATGTGCCAACCTTTTACCTTCGACAGGTTGTAAGCTGTCGCCCTCGGTACATCTGTGTGTCTGCAACGTGCAGGAATTGGAGTCAACGCAGCGGACTGCAGTTGAAAATTGACGAAACATTTGCTTGATTAAAAAATTCATTTATACTTTTGCAACATTCGGTATCATAGTTACACCTTCCTATGGTAACCTCTCTAAATTTGGCAAGATTTCAAGAACTTAATTCACCAACTTTGACCCTCCCACCTAATGAGCTGGAGAACAGCGAAACGCGCGTCGTGGGTACCGAAATTTCTTCAACTGCTTCTTTTCGAGTTTTACAATATATATATGTCTGTCCAGCCAATAAGTGGTTGAAGGAGTTGAGCTATGTTTATGATTTTGCAGGGAGTCTGATGGGTTGTCCTCGATGTGACCCATGCCAAAAACTGGGAATAGAGGTTATAAAAAAATGGCGGCGATGAAATTTGTTCTCCACCCAAAACCAGGTAAAAGGAGGTGAGCTGGGTTCATGATTTTTTTTTTTTTTTGCAGGGAGTCTGGTGGTCAGTCCTCGATGTCATCCATGGAAGAAAGAAAAAAAAAATAGGATTAGCTGGTCATAAAAAATGGCAGCAATGAAATTTCCTTTCCACCCAGAAACAGGTAGAAGGAGTTGAGCTATGTTGATGATTTTTTGCAGGGAGTCTGGTGGACTGTCCTCGATGTAACCCAAGCCAGAAAATTAGGATTAGCAGGCCATAGAAAATGACGGCGATGAAATTTGCTCCCACTGCGGGTGACGGTCTTATGCCACGAGGCGTTCTAGTTTAATGCTGCAGTTGCAGTGAGGTTCATCTCTCCAATGTCTGTAGATGAGTTATTTTTACCACAAATATTTTGACTATAGAAAGGCTTGAGCTCTGATATGGAAGCGTTGCTTTGCTGTAAAACGACGACTGAGTTAGACAAGACAAAATAGCGCAAAGGCCAAATGCTAATTTTGTTACCGAAATAAAAACAGAACTTGTAAAGCAGCTCGCCCTAATTTGAAGTAACTAACTATCCATTTGCTGCCGCTGTTCATTCGAATTATCTCTTCCACAGATGCTTTTTAATATTCTTATAACATTTTTTTTGTTTTCTAAAGATTTGAAGTGGCCCAAAATTATTAGTTTCCTAATCTTACTCTAGACTAGAGGCTCGTGAATCTCTCAGCAACCTAACTAATTTTGCTCTGCGGCTAACTTCCTCCCATCGTTTATCGTTCGTATAGAAAACTGTGCGGCATCCTTGTTGAATATTTCATTGGCCCTGTTTTGGGGCGAGGCTCGATGGATCTTTCATAAAAAGAGCGGCCGCTGCCTGAGGCTGCAACACTTGTAGGGCAGCAGGCAACAATGGCCTCCGACTGGACGGCTGTCGAGAGGTTCCTTGGCAGGGCCCTTCATGTCGGCCTCTGTACGGAACAGCTGGAGAGTATGTGAGAGACTTTCTGCAGACCCTTGGTCTGTGTACAGAGGTCTTCCTGTCTGCCTCTATAAAGAGCAGCTAGGGAGTATGTGAGAGACTCTCTGCAGACCCGTGGTCTGTGTTCAGAGGTCTTCCTGTCTGCCTCTGTAAAGAGCAGCTAGGGAGTATGTGAGAGACTTTCTGCAGACCTTTGGTCTGTGTACAGAGGTCTTCCTGTAAAGATTTCAGCAAGTGGGTATGTGAGAGAATTTCTGCAGAGCTACATATTCTCTGTGTTTAGGGGCCTTCATGTCTGCCTCTGTATACAGAGCAGCAAGAGAGTATACGAGCGACTTTTTGTAGATCTGTTATTCTTCGTAGCCTTCATATATCTGCCTACGTTCGATGAGAATAAAAGATGAAGCTTTAATTTGTTGAATGGTAGGGGAAGGAAGCAGTTACGTGGGTGGTAGGCTTCCGTATTCTTCCGTTCTCTCCGGTCGGCAGGTTCCGATATGCACTTGCGGTTCCACAACTTCGAAGGAGGCAGTTCTGTTGGTGTTTACCCCATACGCCTCGTTATTTAGTCTCCAGTGTTAGTGCTGCCGTCAGTGCTATTTTATCACTCCGGCCAGTCGTATATTCGTTCAAATATAACTTCATCAATAGTTTAATTCGATGAAGATCTATAGTTAAGACTTAAGAAGAAATGAAAGAACCAAAATTAAAAGCTTCATTTTCTAAAAAAAACGAACGTTTCGGAATATAAAATTTTCCCCTTTCCAGCCGTACCGCTTTACCACTCGCGAAGCCCTCACATTCAGCCCCTCGCCTACATGCTGAGCAAAACAACCATCCTATCAGCAGGAATGATTTTTCCATCATAGACTCTTCCAATCCCATCGAGCTCGCAACATTAGTCTCTCCACATACATAACACCAAACCTAGCCTCAACATCATGACCACGGCTGTACCGCTCTATACTGCATATACCTAGCCTGAATTCTGCCGACTGTACAGGAGCTGAGGTCCGGTCCCTGCGCACGGCGCCGTCCATAGGGTCCATTTACCTTTTAGACTTTACCCCAACAACACCTCCGCTCCCCTTACTGAACAACAATAAAGAAATTTTTATTTATTGATCGTAACCTAGGTTTTTTTTCTCCTTCTGAAGATGGGATTTTTCATCCTGAAACGTTAAGTTTTAAGCTAGTCGACTCCTATTTAATATTAGATTTTTCGCCTTGTGTAGTTTGAAGTTCTTCTTTTGCCTGGGGCGCCCCACCGGCTGCCCGACCAATTAGTCACTTACTATTAAACTTGAGCTTTCTGCGTGTTCGTTATTTAGCCATTACTGATGGAAAACTTTTCACGGGTACTTTTCCATGTAATTAATAGGTAGTTCTCCTCCCATTTAGTACGATAAATCTAAGCCATGTTTCCTTCTATTTTCTAACAGGTTCCTCTTTAACTAGGACATCTTCTAACTGAATATCACCATAAATTCAGTTTTGTACCTATGCAATTGCAATTTTTTTATCCTACTTATTTCGATGAATGACATATTGGATGTAAGCCTATGTACACAACTTCGGTCTTGATTTGCAGCACACGAGACCTTCCCAGAGGGTGCCACTGGCAACCATGCCATTGCTCGTCCGTCATGCGCTATCGTCGTTCGCGACGATTTGTGTGCGTGTTTGTGTACGCAGATCGTGTGCATGTGAGCGGCGTTCAATTTGGTGCGACGTGCTGCTCGCTGTATCGCTGATTAAGTTAGGTTAGGTAAGGTTAGGTTAGGTAAGGGGGTTAGGTTAGGTAAGGTTAGGTAACATTAGGTAAGGTTAGAATAGTTAGGTTGGGCTAGGTTAGGTTAGCCTAGGTAGTGTTTATTTTAGTGGAGGCGCGCTCAGAAAAGCTTACATGAACGCGCAATCGTCGTAAACGACGATAGTGCGTCCGTCGTTCTTGTTGCACGTGTCTGCTCGCCTGAGCTGCGTGAAGCAACACATGCCATGTTTTGGGTAACTTGATGAGTCGAAAGCTTCTCAGTAGTTGTTTGGAAGCCGTCAGATCAGAGGGCTTAATTATATCCAGTTTTCTTTGTAGTGATCACTGCAATTTTACCAAGGGTTTTATATCGTTCATGCGATATTTTCTGAATACTTAACATGCAACGTTGATGATATTCTAACATGAATAAATGATGAAACATTACAAGAATTAAATCTGAAGCACAAAATCACTGGAGCTGCTGCTCATGGGTCTTGACACTACGGAAGTTGAAGGTAGACTGAAGGCTTGCTGGCGGTGAACCAGTTAACGGGTTGTGGAACTGGGGCGGGGCGCTGCTACCGGTACAGATTGAGAAAATTCGAGAGCTCGTTGTATCTGACGTTAATTGGCGGCAAGTCCTGTCTGATAGCTAAAGCTTCCATGATTTTCAATGCAGTGGTGTCTTGGCAAGAATGTAGTACGGAGAAAGAGGAGGAGAAAGTTGCCGCTGGGGGTGGTTCCTTGCAAAATACTGCTTGCGAAACGTCACAAGCAGTATTTACAAGCACTACCGTGATGAACACTTATTCCTTGGTGGGGGTCGCCGTTGAAAGAGGAGGAGAAAGAGGCATGATGTAAGAACGGTTCTGTGGTGACGTAACTTTTAGTACCTTCGAAATTGATAGTCTGTCCTGAACGGCGGTTAATTGCTCAAATACAACGAACTCTCGAATTTTCTCAATCTGTCCCGGTAGCACCGCCCCGTCCCAATCCCACAACTCGTTAACTGGGTCACCGCCAACGGCGCCAAGCCAGTATTCAGTCTACCTTCAACTTCCGTAGTGTCAAGACCCATGAGCAGCATCTCCAGTGATTTTGTGCTTCAGATTTAATTGTTGATGATATTCATTAACGTGTTGTATTTTTCAATTTAGTTATAAATTTAGCTACTTTGCGTTTGAACACTTAATAAGGAGTAAGTTTTGGTTTACTTACCGGTATCAGTTCTTTCTCAGCCTTGTGTCCTTGCGCCCTACGAATTTGCGATAACTGTTCATTGGATCGCGTGCGAGCTAATATAACAAGAGGCCTTTGTGGTAACGTTTGCCGACAAACCAACTAATGGTTGCACGGATCTTCACCGAACGTTAATAATTTGTTCCTCCTAATCCCTGTAAATTTCCTAATGATCCGTCCGTAACATTTAAGTTATCTTGGTTGTCAACAAACGTACGAACTCGACAAAGACATAACTTAATTCCTTGGCAGAGTTATTAAATAAATCAGTATGCAATAATTCTGGAAGTGTTAATTATTGAAAGCGATGCAAGCCGTCGCTATTACTGTTGGATGCACTTCAGACAGCAGCCGTTGTATGACAATATGAGAACCATTTGTTGGAGGAGCTAATTAATTAGGACTGACCGCATTCATTTCAAAATTCAAGAGACTGCATTGTAATAGAGTTAGACTGCGAGATAATTGGAGCGAAGTTTCGCTGTATAAGAAAGGGAACGCTGGAATCTGCCTTAGGGCGCAACGCCTGCTATAGTTGCGTGCATCTTGTAGGGCAGAGGTACCACTGCACTGCGCTGTAGGTCTCGTTACAGCAACTAGAGCAGTAGTGTCCGTAAATATACAACTCAAGAGAGCGAAAAGAATATACTTTGACTAGACGTGCAGGGCCTGCGTGCTTCTGAGCGGTTGCGGGATGAGCAATAGTTATCAGCTACTATTCTCCACGCAGTGAGCGCTGACGGTCTTGAACTGGGTGTTGATTTGTGGGCTCCTGGTAACCCTCAGCAGGTCGCATTCAGGCCTCTTGTGTGAGCTTGCATCTCTAGCTGCTCTGCACATGGTGACAAAACCTACATGGTCTCGAATATGCTGTCTGCTGCAGACTGTCACTCTAATTCAATGCTCGCTGGTTATTGCCCCGTCGCTCTTAGGCAGCCATTACTCGTATCATTATTCTGCCAATTGGTCTAATCAAAGTACTACTATGTACTGCTCGGATATACAGTCATGGTACGTTTACACCAGATGTACATTCCACATTTTGTGACCGTGTGTAATGGGCTTTTAGTTACTGACGACTGCAGAAGAAATGTCTCTCATTCGGTTCGAGTTCAGTTTATGACGAGACTTCACAGGTGACATTTTTATCCTACATCACTCTCATGGTCTCTCTGAACTATGTTCTTAGCCATTAGATTCTTTCCCTAAACTAAGCAGCAGGTACTTTGAGCTGACTGCTTTCTCTTTTTCTATCGCCAATTAACACTTTTAGACCGGTCTAGATTTGGTGCACCGAATGATTGTTATCTATCTTTTTGAGACGTTCTTGCTAAAAAAAACATTGGGGTACTATGCAGAGGTTCTTTCCCGAACGGAATTACTGTCTGCCCCATGAGACTACAGTTGCAAAACAACTTCTGCAACGGCTAGAAATACTGTCAGGACATGGACCTTCGGCTAGACAGAGATTATAGGGGGGGGGGGGGGGGGATATNAAAGGAGGGGGGGGGGGGGGGGGGGGGGGAAATTCACCTACTGAGATTGGAACCAGCTGCTCCACCGAGTCTGCCATCAGAGCGCAGCTTAACACTATGCGAAGGCAAAAAGTCATACTGATTACAATTGGTTGTATTCGCTGTGTATCTATATTGCTTCTGTATGATACTGTGTGCTGTAGAGCAAAAAATGGAGATGTTTCCTGTGCTTTACCTATATTTAAATAGGTATCTACTAGTATTCAAAACATTGTTTCGTATTTTACTCGCAAAACCTAACAATATTGTTAATATAGGCTGTTAAATTTTGAAATGAACTGAAATGAATTTTCTGAAAATACACTCGGTTTACCCACCCAATCGCATGGGGAGCAGCGCCTCCAAGGAAGTTAACTTACTTTAGCTCCAGTTAGGCTTTCAAAAGACCTTTCCTGCTCTCCCATGCAATGTTTACCTTTCAACAAACTTTTTTCAATTTCTGCTTATGAATTTTGTCCTGTATTTTTTCTTCTCTGGTTTTCCGACTTGCTGCGTATTCAAGCGCGTGGGTCTAGTGAGGGTACAACCTCATGCAATCGTTCCACGTCTCTTTTGGCTCCTTTCTTTGTCTTTAAGCACATGAATAACTTTTTAAATACTGTCAATGCAGCAATGAACTTTTCCTTCAAAGAGTATGTGTCCTTCACGTGCTGCACCATTGGGGTCTCAAAATCTTTTGATGAGATTCTGAAAATGGAATGGTCGTTCACTAGCTCTCAACTTATAAACTTTCCCGTGGTGACACAGCTATAAATATGTCAGCCTTTCCGCGTGGCTCGTCCTATAGCAGAATGTCATAGCACAGCTGGAGGCTGATTGGCGCTAGGATGCCATGTATAAAATCACGCCTGAATTACTCAGTCAGAATTCGTATTCCATCCTCCGTCTTAGCTCCTTTGCAACGAAGCAAATAAAGCAGCAGCAGGTTAAGATTTACGCGTGTCTGCCACAACTTCGTGCACAGTTCCTCCTTGTCTATCTTATAGACACGACGTAAAGTCGAGAAAGTAGGAAGTGAAAATTCAGTCATGTAGAGCATTTATTTTTCTTCGCTTTATGCACGCTCGGTCGTCTTGCTACGCGGATCTGGTAGGCGTAACTTACGTGCAGTGTCGGTGTATGAAGTAGCACTACCCAACACTTGTATATGGTGTAATCAGAAGACTCGTAGACAAATATTGCTTCTACGCTGTACCCTCGACTACGGGTGTCTATCAGTTCGGTAGAGCTATAATGTGATGGTAATTCAGTGTACCATATATAGAGACATCTCAGTCAATGTAGGTTCGTACGATAGATTGGTGCTGACTAAACGTTGGATAATCAAAGTAATGGATGACAACTTCAATATTATATTCCAAATGATGGTGCAATGGTACTTCGGTAGAATGTCAAGATTGGCGAGCTCTAGAGTGTAGCTCTGAGGGCAACTATGTACTCAGAGATAAACAGAAGATTTCTTTAACAGTGGAGGTTCGGAACTAAAGTGCTGCAGGACACTAGGCGGTCCCGCTATTTATGTATTCCCGTGAGCATCAGGATGCACGACGTGCACAGCTTCTCATAGAAGAGAGCAGAGGTGGGATATGGCGGCACGTTCATTGATTCTTAACTCACTTAATGTTAAGTCCCCCCCACTGGGCCTCAGTCTCTCAGGTGCCACAGGTAGCGGATATTCCCTCGCTGGCCTCCTTCTTCATGACATTCTTGACCTCAGAAGCTGCCGCCTGGCGTCCTCTATTGCAATTACAGGAACAAACACGCTCGTTGTTTTTCCCCGGACTGCTTGCGCTTCTTTTTTCTCTGAGCAATCGAATTGCCGAGCATTGTCGGCAGTTCTTTACTCGGCCAGTTTCGACCACCTGGCAGAGATCAGACCTTCTCTTATGTGATCGCCACCCTGCTACAGGCGGTGTAATAATCCTCTCATTTTCTGGCGTTTAGAAGTTGATTCATCGTATATCTAGTGATTAGCGCCGTTTGATAAGTCGCGTTTACTGTGTACACCAAATACTGGTTGTAGCTGTAGCAGTGGCGAAAACGGTACCATTTCTTTTTTAGTCTATTATTTACAAAGGGCCTCTCTTGTGTGCTGCGCTGTCCTCCTGCACTTTATCGTCTGTGCTCCTTATTTGCGAATGAGTCACAATGTAATTTTGGTCATGAACATCGATGTGCTAACAAAATAGCAATAACACCACAGATATGGTGGTACTGTTGTACTGAGCGGTGCAAGTACAATCTCGTAACATTCGACTGTACCTTCTGCGAGGTGCACCGATCTGCGCCCCGAATTTTAACATCGCAGATTTTACCGAACTTACTGACGAAATACTGCCGACGTATGCTGTTGTTGTATTCGAATAGACTTGGGTGAGCACCAACTGCTTGCAATGCAGTGCACCTCATAATAAGGGCTAAGTAATGCCAACAATATGATTTGTGAGGTGTTTCTTACTCACTGAGAACGAGTTGACTGAAATACCAGTCATGCTCATCACACGTTGAATACCATACCTTGAGCTTCTTACAAAGAGGTCCCGGTGGCATTATACACACCGATCAACTTGTGCAGCTAGAGTTAATTCACATATGACTAGCGGGAGGACTAGTAGAAAGTTATCTCCACATCGCACGTAGCCGCTTACAGCTGGTTTGTCTGACACTTGCGGTAACTGCGCTTCCAGGAAATTTTCGCACGTCACTGTATCAACACTGACGGCGGCGTTTCGAATGTGACGTGGCATTTGTCGAACAGCCTCGCACTCCGGTTAGTGCAGCTATTGGAATAATTCGTGACTATTGCATCACTGCCATTTCTGATCAAAATTCGCAATTCACCAGTGTAACCAATATGGTCTGAGTGTCTGGCAAGAGTCCGCCCACAGACGTTTTGAGCAAATTCTTCAATAATAAAAAAAAAAATAGACACAAGCTGGTTGTCTCAGCCAATCCATTCTCTACGTTGAACGACTCTTCAAGTCCGTCTTACTTGAAAACAGCGCAGTATTTTACATTTTTTAGAAATTTGTCTATAGAAAACTCAGCAATTGCATAAAACTCAATACGCTGGGTCGTTGAGGTTTGATTTCCTATTTTATCACTAACCGGTTTAAGCCGAGCACACACTAAGGACAAAGTGATATTACATTCAGAAAACTGCGTCTGTGTCGTAGTCTGATGCACAGTAGTAAAGCAGTAGCTAGCAAGCAACTGATGACACGGCGCCATCCAATTACTTTACTCCTGCGACATCGCCCTCGCGCCCTGAGGCAATATCTCCTCGCTGCTCATTTGAGAGCTTTCAATGAGCTCTCGTCCGTGGGAATTTGAGTCTCTGATTATCTCCTTTTAGACGGAAAACTTTACGAGGAGACCGTGCCGGGTCCACTTATCTATTGTTTCAATGCAATCAAGGGCCCTCTATTGTCCCTGATTATGAGCGGGACAAATGGGTCGCGACGCGCAATTACGCCTCTGCGCCAAATGGAACCACAAGACTTTCAGTTCTGCGGACACTTTGAGTTGGAAATGTCCGAAGGATGAGCAATTGGACGCAGCATGATGCGTTCTCATCTACTTGGCTGCTAGCCACCATCGCAGGCGGTTCCAGTCCTGACTGCAGAGACTGGAACTGTTGACGTCGTGGTTGGCTGTACTGGAAGGTGCCTGATGGCGTGCCTGTCTACACTGGATGTTGTCCGACGCCGCAACTGCCTGTACTGGAAGCTGTCTGATGCCGTAAATGCCTGCACTGGAAGCTACCTGGTGTCGTAACTGCCTGTACTGGAAGCTGTCTGATGTCGTAAATGCCTGCACTGGAAGCTGCCTGGTGTCGTAACTGCCTGTACTGGAAGCTGTCTGATGCCGTAAATGCCTGCACTGGAAGCTGCCTGGTGTCGTAACTGCCTGTACTGGAAGCTGTCTGATGTCGTAAATGCCTGCACTGGAAACTGCCTGGTGTCGTAACTGCCTGTACTGGAAGCTGTCTGATGTCATAACTGTGGGCACCGGAAGCTGCCTGATGTCATGACTGCTGGCACTGGAAGCTGCCTGATGTCAGACTGCGGGCACTGGAAGCTGCCCGATGTCATG
>LQNS02277274.1:3013718-3024605 GCA_001587735.2 Parhyale hawaiensis | reverse complement strand
AAGAATCGTTTTTAAGCTAAGACAGTTGGAGAAACTTAATAAAGATATAGTAAACCTACAATTCGGCATTGTTTTTAACCAAACTTGTATAAGAGAGCGGCTGCTACCGAACTTTTCTATTATATATATATAAACCCCAATGTTTCAAAAACTAATGCCTAAATCGAAAAAGTTGTTTGAACAAAATGTGTTTTTTCTTCAAAGATACATATTATGAGCAAGTTTCAGCACAATCAATCAATAATTGATAATTTTGTGTCCCCATGCCCCCCCTCAAAAATGTACCCGTTGCGAAAGTTCTACCCGACTTTTATTTAATGTCATTATATGAAATAGGAGAATACATGGTAGAGCCGTGAAAGAGAAATGAACACAAACATCCCCCTAGAGCCTGGACTACAATAGCTACTACATACATACAGCATGTTACGACGTAAGGCTCATTGCTGTTATTATTTGCTGCCTGGCTCTGTGACAGTTTATTGCAGTTAGCCAAGCAAACTCGGTAGCGTTCTCTATGCTTGAGCAACTGTAGAAAACGGATTCGCTGGGTAACAGCACTAATGAAGATATGTTTATGTAATTTTTGTATTCTTTCCTAACTATTGTTTTTGTTTATTTTAAACATTACTGATTGCAAGAAGCAATTGGTGATAATGTAGCTCACCTTGAAATCTAAAGTATGCACGTGCACAATACAAAAAGAGCATTAAACATCACAATAATTTTTTCAAATACATTGTTTTTCCACTGTTGGTGAAATGAATGACTTATTCCTATTATTGCTGTACAGTATATTATTATTTTGAATTGACAAAAAGAAAGACTTCAATGATTGCTGTCTTCTATTGTCTGCAACTTCTTTGGTAATTTTATCCTTGCATTCGGTTTTTTTTTTTTTTGCTCTATACATAGTAAGACTTAAACCGGTGACCTCGTGGTAGGGTCAATATGGCTGTCTGATGATCTGATCTACAGAGCGCGAATTTTTTATAATGGGGAGAGGTTTCATATGTTATGTGGGAGAAGAGTCTTCTATATAATAACAATCACGGCGTCTTCGGTACATATTAATTGACATACAATACTGTATTTTAAAAAGCAAACGATTGCCTGCAAAGCATCGGCGACCCAACAACAGCTTCTAATTCTCCTTATAATTTTTCTTTCTGCAGCGACTGAATTGGAGTCTTATAGCTTTTCAATGCACTTTAATTAAGCTGAGCCCTCCCACCCTTGCAAAATATGCAATAGATTTAAACACGACATTCTCGTGCTATGCGCCCTCAGAGGTCAGTGCGTGTGTGGGACATGCTGCGAGCAGCACACACACCGCATTACAGAGTAAGTTGCGGCTTGGAACTTTGGAAGGTATGCCGTGTCCGTGGTAAGGTCATGAATTTGAAATAGACCTGTTTGTAAAATGTGGGAATTCTCTGAACTCTAGATCTTTTCTTCTTGCGGAAATACAGCTGAAATTATTTCTTCCTCCAGCGAAAGAGCAGATGCTTCTCACCTCTTACCTCCCCCCCCCTCCAACGCAGACTGTACACAAACTTGGCAGGGGGAGAGGCTATTGCCCCCTCCCCCTCTGTTCTAGCGTCCCTGAACGATCACCGAATGCAACTGGACTGCCTCCTAAGCCGAGTTCACGCGTCATTCGTATCAACGCGTTCACTCATCCGCTGGTCTGAATATTTTGTAGCGTCACACAACACTTAGCTACGTTGCGTACGTCACAAAGTGTTACTAAAATGTTTACCGTCAAGGCAGTCTCCTCTGCAAGGGTCAGTGTTACTAAAATGTTTACCGTCAAGGCAGTCTCCTCTGCAAGGGTCAGTGTTACTAAAATGTTTACCGTCAAGTCAGTCTCCTCTGCAAGGGTCACAAGGCAAGTTACGGATGTCTCTTCAAATTTGGAGTGAAATAAAATGAGAAAACAGTGCATTTTTCTGCTGCTTTTAGGGCACAGTAACACAGTCGGGCAAGTGGATGAGCGAACGCGTTGATGTCAATGACGTGTGAACTCGCCGTAAGAATAGCATGGTTTGAAATGCCTTTTGTGTAGCACGCCGGTCCTTACAGGGTTACTAATGAATGAAACGAATACGTGCCTTAATCTGTTGCTGATACTGAGTGGTGAAATTCAACAGTTTCGTCCCGTAGCAGACGCTGTTGATGGTGCGCAGCGATCCTCACGGTTTATGTTTATGCAAAGTTAAAAAAAAATAAGAAATGCGCGAGCTTTTTGGCCGTCTAGTGTACGAATGTGTAATGAGTTACTTCTCATTATTTATAGATATTTGGAATGAAGGCGGGTGCAGATATTACAGTAATTGGGGCTATTTAGTTTGTGAAGCAAAAACTGTTCAGTGGCGGTCATTGTTTGATCAGCTGTCGTGGTACAAAGAATTTGACGTTATTGCAGCGTGTATAGATTGCAATACAGAACTACTTATTACTGCTTACTGCCTGCACAGCGCCCGAGGGACGAGACTGTTGCCGTTCTTCGTCCACAGCCGCTAGTTCTCTGATTGCAGCGCCGTCGGTCTTATCTCTGATTTCCGGTCAGCCCGGCAAGACAGATTGACTTACAACTTCCTCCGGCGCACCTTTTGCTCGGCAGCTGCCGTACATAACTCTTGTACTTACTTGTAAAAGAAACTCTTCGTCTTCTTGCTTGTAAGCAGTAGTGAACAAATTTAGTGTGCGAAATGGACGGTATCAATATTTAGGTTTCTGTTTTACAAACTAACTTGAAATCTGAGCTGTAGAAAGCTTTAATGGCTCTTATTAATCAAATAAACGTTTCGAATAAAATGTTTATGAGAAATCTGTAATTTTTAAGTTTATTGTGAAATTTAGTAGGCACAAAAATGAGGAACGACTAAAAGAAATTGGTAATAAACGGTTAATAACCTACAAAAATTGATTCAACAGAATAATCTCATAAGGAGATTCTGCAATAGGACCTGCGTATGCCTTTGTTGCTAATTATTATTATTATTATTAATATTACTATTATCAAGGTACACCAGACTGGCAACGTGAGAACGGAGGAAACTCCATAAGGTTATCAACTCCCACGCAACCAGCCCAGCAAGAGAAAAAAGAAGGAAAATTAGAGATCACAGAACTCTTTACAAGTCCCATAAAGCTGACAATACCCTCACCAACAAGGGTAGAGCCATCAAGACTATTCCAAACATCTATATATGATGGAAAAAACGAATGAAAATACTGCCTTATACGGCATCGTATCGGATCCAGGACAAACTCATGAAGAGGACCAATTCGTCGAGTATACCGGGCTCGAGCAAATGGCTCTGGAAGAAAAACCGCCCGTGGATGACTAGGGCAATTATATACTTCATAGAGAAATCAGACCACACCAACTCTGTGACGAAGCGCCAGGTCACAAGACACACCATCTAGCATAAAAGCACATCGACGGACCACTTTGTCAAGCAAACTCAGGTGACAATCGGTAGCAGAACCCTAAACTAAAGGAGCAGTATTCCAAAAGGGGGAGGACATAGCAACTAAAGCAGAGACATATCAACTCTACCGAACCAAACACCCTCCAAGCCCGTCACGTAAGCCAAGTTTCTACCACGCTCGTGCGGCAACTGAACGGATGTGGGCCTCAAACGTGAACTTTTTATCAAAATTGACACCCAAGATTACCAGGTCATTTACCAGAGGAAGAGACACACCATCCAGTATGAGAGCGGGGAAAGCAGGTCTCACTGTACCTGACCTAGCGCGTGCGTAGTTCTAGTCTTAACGTACCTGCATTGACTCCCATCCCCCACCTAGAACACCAGATATCAATCACCTCCAAATCACACTGAATGGAATCTGAAACCTCCAACCTATTACTAGGATTCTCGCAATCAGCCGGCCACGTAACATCATCAGCGTAACCATCAAGTTTATTATGAACAAGACCAAACAAGTCCGCCGTATTTACGATGAACAATGAAGGGCCCAGAACACTACCCTGTATAGGACACCAGATTCCTCATCCAAAAATTCACTACTCTTCTCATCAACACCTACACATTGGCGTCCACCACACAAAAGCTGACTAATAACCGCGAAAATTACTGTTAACTTTTCCCACGGACGCCCACGTGACGCACTTGAGTTTCTGTACTGTGAAAGAGTAATTCGTTTCTGCTCCTCCTTGAGTTTTGCCCATTGCAGTACTCCAACACCAGTGCTTTTTGACTTCATCCACAATTTTTTTTCGCAAGTTTTAAATAAGATTTAGATTAGGCTTCGGAAGTGCTAACGCAATACATGGATACTATCAACTATAATATTTTGCCTTACTACCTTAGCTGTACGATATTGTGCGTTGACGCGCTTATATTTGAGGTAAAGTGCTTCAGAATTTGGAAGCACTAGAACTATGTATTTTAGCTTGACGTTTTTGAAAATACTGCATTCATTTTACCGTTGAACGCAATGAAAAGTAAGAGAGATATGTTTAACGGACTATCACAGAGCCTCAACCAAATTTCAAAGTTTCTGCTGCTCAGTTGTTGTATCATCGTCACTCTTTACGGCGTCTTGCGTTTTGCATGCCATCAGAATTAACTTGATTAAACGCGTTTTCAAGATTGAACTGCCCTTGATACTAATCCTCATTCTGCCTCATCGTTGTCGGCATACTGCAGCACATTGCACCCGTTCCTCAGAATTCAGTTTCGGTAGACGCAAGCAATTAGCCAATTATTGTTTATTCTTGACGTGCATCTTGTCATGGGTGATGAGCAACTGGTAGCGTACAAAGTAGGTCGTTTTGCTGTAATTATTTGGCAGCTACCACCGAGTCAATTTGAGTGCAGGTAGGGTTTGGTTGTTGTAACGCTGTGTTGTGTGTGTCCCACCACTTGCAGTTTACTCTGGATCACTATATTCTGAGGAGCGCATTATTTATTTGGGATTAAATGCGACGTTCGAAAGGATCGAGCACGTGTGCCTGCTGTACAAATTGAATTCGTTTGGTGTAGGTAGCAGGACGTTGTCACTCATTCGAAATTTTGTTTTTGAGCTTATGTAGAGTGTGGGCGTGGAAGATGACGGCAGTGCCTCTGTTAGAGTAGTTCTGGGTGTCCCTCAGGTTAGCACTCTTGGCCCCTCACTGCTCGCTTTGTACATGAGCGACATGCTCTCTACCCGGGGAACACTATGGTCTATTATGCCAATGATTCCCCTTTGATAGCGGCGATTCAACATCTGTCATACATAAGGCTGTTGCCCAGTCTTTGAGCAATAACCTGCCCGCGATTAATGCTTGTACTTTTCCTGAAGTATGAATCTGAATGTACACAAATGTAATCTATGATTGTCTATCGGTTTCGTAGACTTCTACCATGGAGCCCCTTGAGATATGTAGGTGATACTGTGTTGCACAGGTCAAGTTATCTGGAGATTCTCTAGTGTCCACTTTGATGAGGAGCTTACGTATGAGATGCAAATTAAGCACATTGTCTCACGTGCTTCAAGTTTGGTTGGGCTCCTACTTACTGCCCACGCTCTTGGCTGAATCGATATAGTTGCAAGATGCTTCTGTATGCGTTCTGTCTGCCTGTATTAGAGTATTCTTCCCCTTTCTGGGCTTCGGCTGCTGCCCGACATTTTTGTCTGGTGGAGCGATTTGTCTGCTGTGTACCCAGAATATTCTGGTAAACTTGTCCGTAAGCGGGGTGTTGCTTGTTTGCATGTTCTATAAGGTATTTAATAATAAGGAACTTTGCCTGCATTCCTCTGTTCCTGCCACAAGGTTTATATGAGAAACACGAGAGCTGAGTCTGAGGCCCAACCCTTGACAGTGGAGACGGTTACTTGCTAAACCCCTCAGTTCACTCGGTGTTGTATACCCAAAACTGTGTTGCCACGGAATTTATTCCCGGGATCAGTGTCCAGCCGTGCCGATCTGGAGATATTCAAGTCAGCTATGCTTTTTTTCCTTTTTTTGAAGGATGCTTCTTGGCTGCGTTTTGGGCTGCTTGGGATTGCTTAATGATTAAGTTACGTTTTTATACCCAGTCCCTCGAAGGCTTAGCGTGGAGTTTTCGTAAGAATAGTAATGGAGTGTTTTAAAGTACATTTTAATCCAAGTTTTGCCTTTTGCTAACTTCTTATCATTTTGCAGCAGGTTAGCGAGTACACAGTCCAACACTATTCTGTAGCCGAGAGTCAATAGGGGGAATATTCGTTCCAAATAAAGTGACGACCTGTTATACTGTTTCAGTTGCAGCGTTTAGCTAATCCCGAATTATCAACTTTTACAGCAGTAGAGGTAAAGGTAAAGGTATGGTCAACTTGACCACACCCACTACTGGGAAACCCACAAGCACTGGTTCGTGTTGCGGATATAGGTTTACCGGTCCCAGAGGCGTATAAGGCTGTAGTCAATCACGGATCGTCAAGAACTATTGTGCCATCGACGGGAGGTTTTATGCCACGCACCTCCTACTCTCCTCACTCTAGGAAAAGTAACCGTGCCCACGACAGCTGAGCATACCTATCAACTGCTGACTCAGCTCATCAAGCACCGTAAGGCTCATCTGCCTGAGTTGGCACTAGCCTGCGACGTCCAGTGTCATGTGTTCTGCTCGTAAGGCTGCTGCTACTGCACCTGACCATGTAGTGTCTTGTCAAAGATTATAAGACACAACAGGTTAACCCAGGGGGCGGGGCCAAGCTAAAGTGCATCATGGGAAATGGGCTTGTGACGTTATAAAAACCTAGTACGTTTATCAGTAGCTATTTTGCATTGTTTCTTCATCATTTCATTTGGGCCTCCAGAGTGTCCTACATGTCCTAAAATCTTTATAGTTGCACAGAAATATGTATCAAAGCATCTACAAACCTTTTTTAGCTCTCTGAAGGATGAAATTTTATTATTAATTAGGTTGTTTTTTTGTAAGAGGCACGCACCCGGTCGGAGAGTGTCGGTAAAATGTTGCCCTAAGCTGTGCAGTCGCGTACGTGTCATTAACATTGCCGCCTCCCCTAATCTTAAAGACTACAGCATCATTGGAAAAATTATAGATTTAGCATTCATCAGTTTCAATAAAATCGTTCCGTAAGACAGTTAAGGTGTGGGGAATACGGTTAGGTAACTTTTTTGAAAGTTGGTTAACGCGAGTCGGACGCGACCCTACTGTTTACTGCTGTAACGCGCGCAGCGTATAACAGCTGTTTTTTTTTTTTACTCGACCGAGCAATTGTATGGCTTCTGTGTATTATACATAGACTTTTGCTTTAATATTACTTCATCGGAAGGAAATAAATTTGTTTCTGGCCTTTTAATATTTTTTTTTAAATCTTGTTAAAAGTTCTTCTATCTCGGCGTTCAAGCGTTCGCATGTGAGCCAATTTTTGTTGCAGCGGTTTCAAATAATAGGGGATAGCAGATCATTGGTAGAAGATAAAAATGAATCAAAAACAATGCGGTATCCACTCATATAAATCTATTTTTAGAATGCCATATTATTCTCGATAAAACTCACTTGATTTATTGCATTTTAAAGACGATTAACTTGGCGCTTAAACTGAATCTGATACATGCGGGCATTTGCCGGTTGAATTCGTCTGCTCCTTTACAAGCCGTTTAACCAACGATCGTTCAAAAGTTTATCTTTCAGGGAGCTAAAAAAGTTCGTAGATGCTTTCATACATATTTTTGTGAATTTATGATTGTAGGACATGTAGGGCACTCTGGAGGCTCAACTAAAATGATGAAGAAACAATGCAAAATAGCTACTGATATACGTACTAGGTTTTTATGACGTCACAAGCCCATTTCTCTTGATGCACTACAGCTTGCCCCCGCCCCCTGCGTTAACCTGTTGTGTCTCATAATCCTTGGAGTCTTGTAGTCTACCAGATTTTTTTGGATTAACAAATGCAATTTTCACGAAAGAACCTAACGTAGCACAAGCTGCTTCTTGGCAGCGTGTTTGGCTGCTTCCTAACAAAACACAAAACTACATTATTTTCAACTTTTTATTTCCCTGGCGAATGCAGAAAGGGACAGTTTTTGTTCACAATAAGCGTATTTCTTTGAGTGGTGACGTGCTCATGACCTTTTATTTACCAAATTTGTAAGTTATCAGAGTTTATGCAATATTCAGGATACGTTCGTTTGGGCACCAAAATTAAGGCTTCAAGGCTTCACTTGTCCGGAACTTCAGACAGAAGTTTTGGCTTTGCCACTTTGAGACGTGAACTCCATTTTTCTGAGTAACACTGAAAATTCTATGTCTCCGTGGTAACCGTTTAAGGGTCGACGCCTGAAGCTCAATTCAACAGGCCGAAGCCAGCGCACCTGCCTCACGTTCCGAAGAAGTCAAGCCTCGAAGGTTAATTTTGGTTCCTAATCGAACGTGTCCAAACTCCGTTTCTTCATGGATGGAAATTTCAGTTCGAAATTATAAAATTGTAACGTATTAACTAAAACTATGTATTTTAAAACTCTCCACTTTCATCTGTTGTTACGTTTACTGTAGCTACTTACATGAACTTTTCGAAGCTCACGATGCTAGGAATTTACAGCAGCTGTACTCGTGCCGCCGGTGCTGGTGGTGCAGGTCGTGTAGAAATTACGAGTGTTTACTGCACCTCTAATTAAATTTGCACACTGCCGCCAGTGTAACTTTGTGGAGTTGGCCGCTCTACACCGCAGCGGGGTCATGGGAGGGCCATCTTAGCTCGCGTGTGTAGTGTCTTGCTTGGTACATGTTTAGGTGTGTGTGTGTACGTATGTGTATGGGCTCATCCACGCTTACGGTCACTACTTAAATGAAGATTTACAGTGACTATTTTAAGCTGTTGTTACTAAATTATTTTATAAATATAACAGCTAGTATGAAATTTGGATGGATTTCGTCCAACAGTAGATGCCTGACTGAAACACTCAATATCTACGAGGGAGCCGTCTAGCTCCTGCTCCCTGGCTGCCTACGCATACCTTCCGTCCATAGGGCCGACTTCTCACAGGTATGATGTTTCCCCTCCGCCGACACAGACGGCTGTTTGCTCTGTCGCACAGCTACACTTTGCCTTACGCTGAGTTTCAATATTACAAGTAAGTAAATACGTGTAGAAATTTCTGACTGAAAGGCATCATGTGTGAAAATATTAATTAGAAAATACCTAATTAATGGCAATCTAGAAACCCATAATTTTGCAAGTTTCATAACGGTTGTTGCTATTACCCCATCGCGCGGTTAAAAGTACAAATACAGTTGGGAGTTTACGTTGAAACAGTACAAAAAGAACTTAGATTGAAATGCCATGGCCTTGAGTGCATTTAGTTTCAAAACTAGAGGCACTGCCGTTCTACAAATACATGCATTAAGTGAGCATATGAACACTGCCTCAATGTTCTTGCTGCGCTGGCACTCAATGCATTTGTTAAGAGCGAGTCGGGCTTCAAAGGTTGAAAAGAAGACCAGTTTATATTATTATCGTCTCTGCTTTTCAAGGACGGAGGCGCAAACTTAAATATGTTGAACGTGTAATGGCCTCTGCCCACGAGAGCAGAAAGCGCGAAACGTTCCAGGTTCTTGAACTAAAAGTTTTTATGACCGTGAGCACACCTTCATATGTTAGACCATCACGCAAATTGAACTCAACTCAAAATGAAGAGAATTACTATTATTGCTAAAATACACCACATTGGCGACGTGAGAACGGAGGAAACTCCATACGGATATCAACCCGTACGCAACCAGCCCAGCAAGAGAAAAAAGAAAGAGAGAATTAAAGATCACAGAATACCCTGTTTACCAATTGCTTATACTGTAGCTGCCAATGCCGGCAATAACAAAGGCAGAGCCTCTTATTCGAAACTTCACAATTGGCGCGTGCCATCATGTAAACCTGCAAAAGCCTCCGATATGTTAAACATTATCTTGGGTTACGTAATAATGTGTAAGCCAAACAAGTGTCCGCGGCAGAGTAATCTGAAGGGCGTTCAGTTTGTGCTCGTGGGGTAGCGGCCCTCATACAAGAGTACATGTTGGGGTGATCAGGTGGCCGTGAGATCCACAGCGATAGCTAGTGGGAGTGACCAAAGATTTAGAAAGTTACATACACATCATGAGCATTGTAAATCCCCTCAAAACAAGTAGCCTCCAAATACACCTCTAGTTATATTAGCAACATTTTCTTCAGTATTTATCGTGCTCTTAACACCAGAGCTGGGCGCGTCACTCGTTTGGGGACGTTGCGTCAGCGTCAATGCGTCACTGTAGGAAGGGAGTGTTGCGTCGGTGTCAATCCGTCGTTTTTCTTCCCCTAAATGTTGCGTTATTTCGTTTGCGTCATTGCGTCACTGGCGGATACTGTAATTTTAGCTAATCATTGGACCCTAATTTACGTGAAGAATCATATAAATATGATAGAAAATACTATGAAATAGATAGTTCACAAATCAATTGACATTTTACTTATATTTGTTTAGTTTAATAATATATTAATTTACATTTGATATTATTTGGAATGTTCAATGAAAAGTAAAACTTAGCCATATCTATATTTTATTTTATTACAGTTACCGCCACCAAGGAGGTTACGTTTTCGTCGAGTTTGTCTTTATTTGTATTTTTGTCGGTCACGAAGACATTCAGAAAGTTATGGACGGATCTTCACAAAATTTTCACTAATTGTTAGGCATGATACCAGTAACAGATCATTAACTTTTGGTGAAGATCCGTTCAACCGTTTGTTTGCTTACCTTTCCCTCCGTAAAATTTTGTACTCGCTGAAAAACACAAGAGCAGTCGGTGTGGACGGAATTAGCATCAATTACATTAAAGATAGCTTCCCTCTCATTGGACCCTTGCTTCTCTTGATCATCAATAC
>LQNS02277274.1:2985018-3010569 GCA_001587735.2 Parhyale hawaiensis | reverse complement strand
TTGTGAATATATAACTGTAATATTTCCAACAAATTAATGTACACACAATTTTTAATGTAAGCTGTAATGTAATAATCAAAGAATACCTCCCGCCTGTGGAGAAATACATGTTATTATTAAGTGTCATAACTCAAAAAGTTATGGATGAAGTTTTGTGAAATTTACATGAACTGTTTGGTATATTACAGAATGCAAATGATAAATTTTTTGCGATGATATATTTTGTTTACTTTGTTTGTCTCTGTGTGATTTATTGTTAGATAACAAAATGATTCAAGAAGTTATGAAAGCGGAACTTTATGAAATTTATAGAATTTGTTGGAAATGGTAAAAAAACTTAAATGATCAAATTTATTTAAGTGTTACTGTATCATAATCATAGTAGCTATCACAGAAGTACCTACAAACAGCAATACGTAAACATAATATTACACACGTGAAAACTGATAAGAAAAAACGGACCGGCAAATTTGACAATAGGTTTCTCTGAGTTTGTCCATTGAACTTTGTAGACTGACTTTACTTACTGAAATATTTTTGATAAATTTTTACGATTAACTTTTCACTCGAACCCAGACCATTTAGTTAATAAACATGCGCTGAACACGAATTTATCCTCGTCGTACCGACCATTCTCAAATAAAATAGACTTTCTTTTAACATTTTTCAAGAATAACGGCTATCCACATCCCGATGTAGATCACTACTGTAACATATTTCTGGAAAAACTATTTGATCCTGGTATTACTAACCTACCGTTCGCAAATTAGACTTTTTTCACTCCCTTCCACACTGCAGCAATACCACCGTCGAAACAGTCAACGCTCTTAAAAGTTACCTTCCCTAAGCCTACCCGAACATAATCTTCAGGTTCTCTTTCAAAAACACATATGCCATAGGATCCTATTTTAAATTCAAGGGTAAACCTCCAACACCTCTTTTGTCCAGTGTTGACAATAAATTTCAACGCAGGAGCTACGACGCTTTGTATGTGGGCAGCAGTGGAGAGTATTTCAAAGCCCAGCATTTAGGCATATCATGCAAAACAGGTTTACCAATTAGGAATACCTACCCATTCTTCTCCCCTTCTTCATGCAGAATAAAACACTCATTCATTTACAGTAGCAGGAGAGATTTCTCCATCATCGACTTTGTCATTCCAATAGAACTTACAACTTGTATATCTCTCTATATCCATAAAACAAAACTTAGCCTCAAGATAATGACTACATCTGCAGCTCTCATTACAATCCTTTACCGACTTTTTCTTCCGACTGTGCCACGACTGCTACTTAATATCGCCCGACTGTACAAGTTCTGATATTGGGGCCTTTCGAGCATACCCCGGTTATTTGCATTTTACACTTCCCTCTGACAAGATCTCTGTTCCCCGCTATTCTACCAAAAAATATTATTTATTACTTTTTTTCACGAAATTATTATTTATTATGAAGATGGGAGAAAACATCACGAAACGTTAACTGTTAATGAATTTTGTCAACAATCATGTTTCATTGACGAATTTATAGGCAACATCCGGTGGAAATGCTTAGTTTTCGAAAAGCTGATGTATTGAATAACTTAAATTAAACATTAAATCAATCTTGGTTGGTAGACACAATTGCACGCAATTTTTTGTATGTAAAATTGTTGTATAAGCTGCGATGTCATTAGCAGAACCAGTCCTACGCTCCCAGCCTTGACAAGTAATTTATTATTGAATGAATATGAAATTCAATTTATCGTTCGTAATCGTCCAAGATGACGTTCCCAATAAAAGGTAGAAGTAGGGAACTGGTTCAGTTTTTTTGACTTACTTTAACCACGCGTCAGACATGACACTCCGTAATACGTACACGGTAAACACTGGGCGGATATGCGACGCAGAGTGTCTGATAAGATTTCTTGCATTTGGTCGAGCAGTTGCATGATTTTGTACGATTAATGCAGAGACTTCAGCTTTAACATTACGTTACAAAAGAAAATAATAATAACGCGTTTCTGCAATGCTTTAGTGTTTTCTATGCAAATTTTATTAGAAAATTCCCTCCTAATTGTGTTGGAGTACTGATATAATGCCGACTTTAAAAATCGCTACTTATCTCAGAAAAAAACTGACATCAGACGAGATCGACTGACTTATATACTCGGAAACTTATATGCAACACATCAATATCTACCCCATAGTGGTCTACAGTTTTCGGGTTTGAGTGAGGAGTAATAATAAAAAATACAATATTTTATCTTCCTTACACACTGTACCTACAAACCACGGTTTCTTGGCCCTATAGGGAAAATGAGTAAAATTTTCATTTGAGTTATTGCAGCTGTTTCAGCGTTGTTGCGTCATTTTTTAAACTTTTGCGCCAATGCGTCAAGCGTCGATGAAATGGTCGTTGCGTCGGCGTCGCAATGACGCAACTATTGACGCAAGTTCCCTCCACTGCTTAATACCATGAAATATGCTTTGGTTTTCGTGTGCCACACATGACCACGCAACGTAACTGCAAAGCAATGGTATTACGCGAAAATTGAGAGGATCCTCGTCCCAAACATCAAATTTCTTGTTCTACGCATCAGACAACGTGAGAGGCTTATCACTTTTAACCTTAGACTCTCTCTTTCTTTCTTTAGCTGCTTTCCATAGCTGCTTTGCTGCAAGAGCTCCTCAAACTAACCAGTATACACCCAGCGCCACTCGCTGTGCTGCGTGCGACGAGCAAGGGAAATATAAACTCGCGTTTCCAGCGAGCAGATACCATACCATACCATACCATAATCACGTGGTTAAAGCTCTCTGTGCTAATGGAGGCGCCCTGATCGAAGCTTAGAAACTTGGAAATCGGTTCATTGCTACCAACAACAGGATGCGAGGATAAGCAGCTCGCATGTTTTCCTCACCACTGTATCTATGCTACCGAGCTTGAATATCATTATTTCGGGATGACACGTGAGCTGCCCATCTTCGCTTCCAGTTTTTCGTGTGAATCCATAAGTGGCCTCGGGTAATAATTGTAACGTATAGTTAGTAGCTACCGTTGACTACGAAAGAAAAGTTGCACCCAATATTGGTCACAGTGAAGAAGCTACCTGATGCAAGGGTAGGACGAAGATATTTAAGTTGATGCCCAATATCCCGTGACGTCACAGAGTAAATTGCTCGTTGTGGGTGATGTTAGATCTCCTGTGCACGGTTTCCTCACAACACTCGGCTAAGATTTTGACTCCGCTTAAAATTAACGTTATTTGGACGGGCATGACAGTACTGCACTCTGCTCCAGCTTATGACCATACGCTAGTATTTCAGTCTGTCCAGAGCTGGCGAGTGCAAGCGTCACCATCTGATTGTCCTCACATGTCTACTCTTGAATCAATATCCAGCTGGCCCCAACCTGCCGAGCCTTTTGTACCAGATCTGGTACGGCTCCTCCAGCCGCTGCGCTGCCCTTTAACTCCACACCGCCTACACCTGCCAGCGCGGAAAGTTTCCATCTTTAATATACCAGTCGGCGTTTAGATATTTGGACATGAATGAATTATACACAATACCAGTTTGTTAAAGCAGACATATTACAGCTCTGTCATTTATTGTATAATAGTGGCTAGTGTGACTGAGTATTAACTTGAACATTCCTAATTATATTTTGTGCTGGTGTGAATAGAAAGTTCTTTTCTTCTTTTGACTCTTGAAATCTAGTGTTTCACGTGCACTGCACGCTAGCTAGCATCACGCACTGAGATGAATTTGGTTGGAACATAATATAACAGTTGTAACACTGTTGTGACCAGACAGTTAATTTCTTACGGGAAATACACTTGTTTCGTATCATCAGGGGGGAGGCTGGACAGCACGCACTCAAGCATAAGAAGTGCGACACCGCTGGCAGGCATACGGGCGTATTTTCTCGCCGCCGCGTCACACCGCACCCTGACTCCAATAAATTACTGTTCACCAAGTGCACTTCGGCCGGTACCGAACATCTTCGAAATACCTGCTCAAGCTGCAGTCATTAGCGCTACTTCCTGTGATGAGTGGAGGCACCGCAGCACTGAGGCCAGAACGTGTCATTTAGGTCTGGCGTAACAAGTGCCGAAATGCTGCACGATTCTTTCTCGTTTATGTCTCTTTCCAGTTTGTTTACGCTCTGTTTCTGTCATTGCTGCATGTACTTCGACTGCCCAATGCGGATGTTTCGCATCTCCTCTTTGAGTTTAATTTTGAAGCTATTCCACTACATCTCATCCACGTACAACCATGCTGCAGATCATGAACAAATGCTATCATGCACTGTACTTTATCGCTCCTAGAATTATTTCTTAATTTATGTTTCCGATAATTCGATCACCTGAATTTTGTGGCAGAAATGCACCATATTTGTATAAATGTTAGGCCTATTGTGAAAGAATATCATAAAATCAACAATAGAATCGCGAGTTTTTTTTCATTCTGACAAAAAAAATAAACTCGCGAGCAAAATTATTTTGCGATGAACTCACCTCATGACTAAGTACAGAATTAATATCTGCGTTTATGAGCATTTCACTGCTGCCCTCATAATGCAGATAACTCAGCAGGTCTGGCACATCAACAACCGCTTTACCAACACATAATATCCTGCGTGTTGGGCTCACCTCGGTACGTGCGTAACGAAGCACCGCGCGGTTAGTACGCCGAGCCGATATCCAGTCCCTTTGGAGGCCGGTAAGGTGGCGGTGTGGCGCGTACACACCGCGAGACTTTGGCACGCAGCGGTGGTGCGGCTGGAGCTGCAGCTCTGGCTCGTCGAGACGCGAATCATAAGTCCGATCCTAGCGCTTTGTGTTCACTTACCGCAACGCTAGCGTTCCGTTTCCGAGTGATACTTTGATTTGTGCGGCATTTGGGTGTGGAAATTTCTCGCGGGTGTCAACTGAACGTTTCTCTTTGTTTCAAAGACAAGAAAGCAATCTTGTGTGGAACCAGCGTGAGTGCGACGCCAAGTCCAGTGCCAGCTCTTTGCTCTATCCTGGAAACAGCTGCTCTCCTCGTCTCTTTAGCTTTGAAGATCTTATCAGCTGTTGAAATATGGTGTGGGTCTTCAATTTCCTGCAAATTGTGATGTGCGTTTTTTTTTTTTCTAGAACTTGAGGTGTGCTACATGGTCTGTAATCTTTCCCTCCTCATTTTCCTTTCGTTGCCTAAGTTCGTTGGCATTCTGTGACTTACATCAAGGATCGTGTCATCACTGGCAGCAGCTTTTGATAAGTTCAGTATGTTTTGTGAGCGCCTTCGTGCCGCTGTCGCAACTCGGTAGTAAGAACCCGTCTTGTTCCATGAAGCCATTACTTCTGAGAAGTATAAAATTATTTATTTCCAATCCACCAACACTTAGAAACAAGGGTAACTTCCAAACACAAGGATAGTCACTAAATATATTTATAAAGCACATCAGTGTCTAGTTATCTCTTTATGTGATAAACCGGACAGATTTATAGTGTTCTCGATGGTTAACATTCCTCGCTCTTGTGCACTTGATGACTTGCTCTAAGTCTTGGTTCTGCTGACTCAAGACAGAAGTGCTCCAGAGAGTTCGATCGCGTGATTTGAAACCAGTGGCACTCAGTGCCACAGTTCTAGCGTATCATTGATTTAGTGAATGAAACTTAAAGTTGAGCTGATTACAAATGACAATGAGACCTCAGTGTATCATTAAGGGTATTTTTACTGCCTTGTTACATTAAGCTTGTGTACAACATTCGTGACACGCGTGTGGTAGTTTTTCGAAACGTTTGCGAGTGCAGTACTGCTACATTCTTGAGACTTCTTTTCGAAAGCATATGCGCCAAACTTAGTTTATTACCCTAAATGCAAGCACCATTACCACCTTGATTTAAAGTAAACCTTCATAAGAACAGCAGCATTGAGTAACATTGATATTGCTTCCACATTGAATTCGAACTGAACATATACCAAAATAATGAAGTCATCATGCAGGCCCTCACGAAGCAATAGCTGTGCAGGCAGCAAGCGCTAAGGTACACACATACACAGCGCAGCCACGGGCACCAGGGCCCGCCGTCCATCGATCCATTACACGCACGAGAACTCCTCTGCTTTGCTTGCTCTTCTTTCTATTGTCCCGCTAGGTTGGCGTATGTTTCCTCACACGTAAAGTTTTCCGCTTTCTTATTCTTCCCTCTTTCCTAATCTTAATCAAAGCTTTACACAGTTCGTTCTAATAGCTTTCCCGTAAAGTCAACTTTGAACAAGAGAACAATGGATGTGTATCTACCTAGTGACTAAGGTTTCTCATTTTTTTTGCTAATTTTGTTTTCTCTTCGTGTGTTGTGAGAATTGTTTGCTGTCGTATCAGAACTTATTTATCCTTGTATTAAATTATCATACGAACTGGGTAGAGGCAGAACAGGCGTCTGATCAGTCGCTAACTCTTCTGTGCCTGCGAGACTCCAATTGCGGAGGGTACCCCGCCAGTCAGCAAACGTACCTTATACTAAAGGTAAGTACACGTGTCCCAGTACAGTATGTCTGTTGTTACTCGTTGTTGGGCTGCTTGACCGAGCCGAAATGAATAAAATAAATGTAGTGTTGGTTGACACTGAAATGCAACGAAGTCGATGTTTGGTAAGCGCTGACGGACAGACAACAGTTGAGATATGTTAGCTAACAGAGCTGTACACCTGCGGCCGTCTGCGTCCTAGCACGTAAGGGCCGGGGCCGGTATACCTCCTCTTTGTTACTCAAGTGTATGGCTAGGCCTCGGGTAGCAGCAAATGGTTACTTTTTAACCTGCAGGGTTAATGGAACTTACCTCCACGTGCACCACACCACCAACGGGTCTTCTTACCAAGCGCCACTGCTTCATATCTCAAATCGGTTCTATGAGAAGAAGGGCCATACAGCACAAGCTCAATCTTCCATTATGTACTTTTCATTACTTTCGATGATATTGTATTCACGCAATTGTCAAGATTCACTAGCGGTACTTTAAAAATCATTTAGATTTTTCGTGAGATCAAAAGTCATGTTGTCTAGTGAGTAAATATGCATAGGTTAACAAGAATATACGTGTAAGTTATCTTTTTTGTTTGTTTAGTTAAATGAAGGTGTGTTGCGAGTGGTAGCTCCCTGGTCTGTAACACTCTATTTTCCCTGGACTTGTGTGGGCGCCAAGTGAGAGTAGACTTCAGGAATATACACTGTTTTACGTGCCAGGCTAAGACAGCCTGCGTATATTGTGAGATATTTGTGATGTTTTCCTGTCACGGATCCAGGGAAGATTGGAAGCCGCCATCGCTACCGTATACTACTGCTGGCATACTAACACGACGTGCGAATCTCTTCACTAATGAGACCCATGTGGCATTTGTAAAGGATTTGTATGGTATGCTGCTAAATATAGCAGCGATGCGAGCAGTCATCGATCGCGTCCTGCTCACCCACACTCCTCATGGCAGTCCGTAGCTCCTGCTCGTGCGCCGTCACGCGTAACTTCTGCCCGTCTTTAATATCATTGATGTGCTGCAGCTGCTAGCGATGCCTGCCTCTTGTTTCTTTGTCAACTGCTCAATTTCAAATAGAAAAATTATTCGAATGTGCAGATAATGAGTTTGAGTCCTAAATCGTCCGATCCTCAGTCGTTCACTTCTGCAATGTCGTTTAAATATTGCAGCTAACGGTTGCTGATTGCTGATGCTGTGCAGTGGCGCAGTGTAGCACCACTGCGCTGGTCACGCAATCTTGCTGCCATGAGCCGTGAAATGGCGATGAAGGGCGCGCACGTGACGGCCTCTAACAAGAACAATTCTTTCATTTACTAAGATTGTTTCAGTTAAAGATAGAAAAATAGATCTCTATTTTGCAAACATCGTGTAAAATTATTATTTGAACGGGTCATAACGTTCTTATCTTACCTAAAATATAGTCAGCTGCTAGTCATAATGGCACTATCGGATATCAAGTGCTGTGGTTGTTATGTGCAACTATTCCACCGTATACAAAATTATTCTATCATCGCTGAAGTAATTTAGTACATCATGCTGCAGGAATTCGTTCATGCTCAAAGGGCCAGGGCGCATCAAAAAACACTATTTCGGCAAGAATCCGGCATTTTACTTGCTCCGTATGATAATATACGGCTGTATATATTCATAAAATACTATGTATTTCACCGCACACGTCTAGCGTAACACATACTGAAGCCTTTTGACTATCCGCCCCTTTGCTCTCCAGCGGCTCCCAGTTTCATTTATATAAAACCCAGCGGTCGTACACTGCCAAACCCGGCAATCCTTCCTCGAAGTTTGGAATTGAATGGGAATATTTTCTTGGGCCCATGGCAGTAAATTTATGTCCTCTGGGCTTAGCTCTCCAGGATTTGGAGAGATTTTTGCTGTCGAAGCCTGTGGATGTTGATAACATTTGCGGGAGAGCTCCCTTCCAACGCAATGGTCAGCCGCCGGTACCCTTACTCTGTAATGAAGGGAACTGATTAGTCTTATCGCTGCACCTCCTCCTAACGGGAATTTATTCTCAAACCCACTTAGTCCTGATTGACCGCAACCTCTTCCTGCGTCCATTAATCCAGTCTGTTTTCTTCGAATCGTTTCTGCGATATTTTTTGTCCACCATGCTCACTCGGCATGCTTTTCTATTATATTGTTAGTTCTGTATAAACTTCAGTTCAGCTTTTCCTTCTCTGGTGGACTTTTCGTTAACCGCTGCTACTGTACCATACTGCCGTTCGGTCTCCTCGGTTCGAAATATATGCTCATGACTATCTTAGACCCTACTTAATATCAAGCATTTAGTCAGAAGTCAGAGAACTATCGAACACAGCCGAATGTCATATGTACATAAAACATGGCATACCATAAAACTTGATACCAAAAACGTAGAGAAGCTCTCGTATTTTGCTAAAGTTTACCAAGTTAACCATCGGTGGAGGCCAAACTTTAGTGCTACAAGAGTCTTTTTACGGACTCGAGTTCCTGAGCTCCGCAAATGTTTACAATAAAACTAGAGTACTCGCGCTGTCAAAAATGATAGAGAGGAATTTCTGAAGACCCGTCATCAATGATCATAATTTGTAACTCATATGCTTAATTGGGAAGGATACGCTACAACAGCCAACTGAAATCTATACTATAATAAGAGAGCTGTCTGTCAGTCCGTCCATCCGTCCGTCCGTCCGTCTGTCCGAAGCCTTATTTTTCCCCTATCTAATACTGAAGAAAAAAATTCCGAGGTACCCAATTTTTTGTTGCGGAGAGGGTATCTTGGATACGGGGAGGCACTTGGGCGCTTCCCTGCATGCCCGTGTTTGGACATGTTCATTTTCAACGGTGCTACGGGTGATGTCACTTATTTACGCCTCATCTGTGTAGACTATCAACCCTTTTGTTAAGCTGAGATATTTTCAAATATATATTTTTATGACTTATTCAACGAAAGGGTTGCGCTCGGTGCATATAAACCCTTTTGTTGAGCTGAGATGCTTTAAAACATATATTTTTACGACTTATTCATCAAAAGGGTTGCGTTTGGTGCACTAGTTGTTCATAAAAGATAAGTGTTCTCGCTTTCAATTCATCTAAGCAGAGCACTTTTTCCCACCTTAGCTGAGGTGCAAAAAAAAAGTTATATTAGCAGGCAGCACAGCATTTCTCAATTTAATTGAATTTTTCCGCACGTGTTCTGCCTACCGTATGATGCACTTCAGTACATCGAATTTTTGTGTTTCAGCAAAAACTGCTCCTCCAGAGGAAGAAAGCTGGAAAAAATCATTGTTATATCTATTTCCTCATGAAAAATTATTGCTTCGTCTCTGTTTCGTTGATCATCTACTGAATTAATACGTCCTGAACTGAGAGTAAAGATAGTTTCTATGTATGGAGAAAGTTATAAAAATCAGACTCCATAGCAGCGCTAAGAGAAGCTGTAAACATATTTATTCTGATTTTAAAGTTGGCTTAACAAGACGTGCATTCAGTAAAAAAGATAAGGTTCCTACTTTCGCTATCTTCTGCAACCTGGTCTAATTTTTGCTCATCGATCGTCATGGAAACGCAACATAATTACAAAATTTACACGTTCATAGGTAATGTTTAGGAAATTCGGTGTGGCCAACTAGGTCGAACTTAAGTTTAGCCTGAGGAGTTTTTTCATATCTAACTGGTTAATTTTAGGAATCAAAGGAGTTTCGTTCGGTATATTCAGTGTTACCGTGTAACAGTCAGTCACTGACAGACATTCGGTGTGATCTGCCAGTCCGCGATCGTATTCCGCTAGATTCTATCAGGGCTGTAGTCAGACTTTGTGTGTAGGCGGGGGGTGGAGGGGATTAAAAACAATTTTCCCAGTCCTCCGACAGCCCGTAGGGCTGATTTGCATTGCGACCCGGGGTCTGGGGGTCGTTCAAGGCCCGATGAAAATTTTGCTTTTACATTGTCGTAACTGCATTATACATCAATCTGTAACTCTAAATAGTCTTGCTAAACTGTTGAAAACCTTGTTTCTTTCTGCATATTTACCTGTGGAAAAATTGTAATATACAACTTTACATTATGACCAAAAATTATATGATGAATAAATTTGTACGTTTATAATTATCTAGCTGTACGAAATACCTAATGTCATTAAGTGTCACACTTCTTGCAGTATGCAAGTATTATTTCATCACACTTTGCACCAAAATATCAAAAGTCCGACAAATAATTTTTATCTATCTATTGAACTTAGTATAGATTTACTAGCAGCTTTATGGTACCAATTGTTAAGACAGTCCGGTAGTTGCTCGGCATTTCTAGCTACCCGTCACCTTGATTCCAAAAATATAGGAAAAGATATCAGATGCATTCAATATTTGGAGTAGAGAAACTTTAAATCAATATACTCGACGCAGATTCACCGAAACTATGATATTAACCGCAAAAGATCTGAATATATATATATATAATTACAGCGATTCCCTGCTGAAAAACGCTGCAGCTGTTGTGGAGAGTATGTTCAACAAGTTTCTACTGCCCCCGGCCGTTAAAAATGAAGGCGAAAATTTGTGGTGGTACTTCTTCGTTGATCACACTTTCGTTACTTAGTTTCTATGCAAAAAACACTGCAACTGCCAATTTATTTAATAATATAGGAGATGTGCTTCCCCGCGTCGTTCGCTGAGCAGCACATGCTTTCCTCCCCTCCGCTGACAAGCAGTAAACTTAATTCTTTTATCACAGTCAAGCATAGCTCATTAAGTGAGTAATTGTAGCTGATTATCATTGATACGCAATGATAATACTTCAGTCAGAACATTTAGTCGCTCTCACGAAAAGCTATGTCGTCAAAGAAAACACCAAGCTGAAGAACAATAATGACTGGAATAAAATCCCCGTTTTTTTTTGCTATTCTGAAGATTGCTTATATATCTGAGATGAATAGCTTTACCTTTTCATCATTGATCATCTATATTACACTAAAACTCAGTGAACTTTACATATTTATTTGCTTGTTTGCACACAGTTCCTTCACTTTAAGATAGGAAGGAATTCGAGCGTCAGTGGAGGAGGTACGCCCCTGTGGGAAGTTTCAAAGTCCGCCATACAATAGAGTTATGTTATCGCTCAGGAGTCAGGGCGAAAAGGATATTTAATGAGCGTCGTAACTTGGATACCGATTGTTGCATATGGCGAGTGCACGAAAGAATTGAAATTCATAAGTTTTATTCGCCTGGCCAATATTAGTAGCTAAGACGATTGAAGAAAAGAATCATTCTACTGGTTTTAAAACTAAAAGGAATATCAGCATTCGCTATGTGACGGGAAGAAATTCGAGCGTTGAAGCATTAATGTCACTATATCAACGGGAGTATCAATGACAGGGGAGCCGGCCTGAGCTCGGTTACATAAACGTGTACTTTCAACGTAAAATAATACGGGAAATACAACTGGACTACGTCGTAAATGTATATTTATCATTGCTCACAGGCTCAATGTTGATTGACAATTCCTTTGAGAAACAGTGAAGATGGTAACTCAATGGATCACGGGCCGTGTAGTCTACTACAACTATGCGATTCGTAAGCTCAGACCAAACAAGGTTTTGATGTGGAAGAATGTAATAATCAAACTCCTCCGTGAAGAGGAACTGCAAATTTCTTTACGATAATTAAAAAGTTGGCGATACAAAAAGTGCGTACAGTATCGAGGCTTCTTTACTATTGCACTTATTTGCAACAAGGTCCAATTTTCGCCTGTCGGATTTCATCACGATGCGGCAGGATCGTCACAATCTCCAACCTCGGATAATTTTCGTTCATCTGTTTCTTCAAAGTGTGACAGAACACGGATGAGGCGTCTGGATGCAGAACGTGCTAAATCACGTGTCTCAGGGCGGTGGCGCTGGCAAGAGTACGGGTGTGGAGGCAGCATATGAGGCTATGTTCAGCCGGAGCTGAAAATCACGGCGAACGCAAAAGTGCGAATGCGCGGTACGCTGAATCGAGCCGCAGCAAATACGCCTGATGACTGTACAGCGTCCATACGACACGTACATACTACCGTGCCTGCCTGTTACCTATGTTACAAAACCGTGCTATTTAATTTCTCGCTATAGAAAGGCAGGAAGAGGGGGGTCGTTGCAAGGTGTTGCAGAGAACAGAGATTGCATAGTAGAGCAGATTGTTCTACTAACAATTGTTGCTCATTGCAGCACTTTCGATAATAATAATGATCACGGAAGACATTTATCACAATGTTGAAAAAAAGCCTTAAAAAAGCACAAAATTAATAAACTTCATGTCTTCTTCATTTCAATACTTATATCAAACAAACTTCTGAACAACGCGCCTTTCCGTGTAAGTGTAGCATTGCATCATACATCTGGCAGCCTAATAGGAAAACGTTCATAGGAAGTGAACATAGCGTGGTCTGCCTCAAACGTTTATGACATTGTTGCTCCCCCTTGTGAACAATGTTAAATCAGCTATGGAGTTAGCAGTGTATGTATAATGACATACCCTTCTTCTCGGGAAAATGGTCAATAAGGACCAAAACAAACAATCTCTTTAAAACTAAATTTTCGACCTTCAGTTTATGTTTTAAGGATGTTATGTGGCACCAATTGACGCGTGAAAACATGTTCTATCAGTATCTGTAAAAAACGGTTTTGAATTTTTTTGTTATTTAGCACGTTCTGCATTTAGAATAAACAGACAAATAGATAGATGAATTTGATCTTTATTATCGTTTTTCATTGATTTCTGCGTTGGATAGTATTGTAGGTATCGGTATACTAAGTGGCTTACCGCAGAGTATGTGTTAGATTAGGGTAGAATTGGTTAGCTTAGTTAACCATTTCTTTGAAGTATTAAAATACCTTTCTCGTAGAAATAGCACTCTGTTTGTAATGTTGTACAAAGCCCACGTTGTGAGATAAAGGGTTAAGAATAGGTTAACAAGGGTTCCATTGAACTAGAATAGGTACCTAACTACCAGCGATCTCGCACTGAGAAGCTTGTACCTTGGCAATTTTTCATACCTGGTTGATGTTATCTAGTGTTATAGAAAGACCAGAATTATATTGCTATCTGTAATACACAGTCCCACTGTATGCCCATATTTTGTGCCTTCCATTATTAGGGAAAAAGTAAAATCAATTATCTAGTTAAGTTATAACGGAATTTCTCAGAGAGTTTGACTGTTCCCAGAGTACATCTACAAAGTTTTCCAAAACTTATAAGAAGTAATATAAACTCAGCTGTTCTAAATTTGCTATTTTTTATGTGTCGAAAATTAAGGAACAACATGAGAAAATATAAGTGTCAATCTTTAATAATTCACGTGTCTTAAGCGTGAAGCAAAAGACAGAGAATGTATCGGGCGTTTATGATAGCTGCAACTTTTGTCGCCGTGTCTAATCTCGTCAAAGTAGATGTATAGCTCTTCAGTTTCCAATTGTGAAAGTAGGAAAGGAAAACCTCACAATTAAGCAGCTTACTGCTAAGCCTAATCGTTCAAAAAGTGTTGTTAGAAGGATTTTGACTCACTACAATGAAACTTGGAGGCTAAGAAAGAAGCCCGGCCGACCTAAGAATACAACAGCCAGAGAAGATAGAATCATGCGACGCCTTACAGTAAACCATCGGTTCATAACTACTTGAAACATCTGCACAAATGAAGGATTCCAACCAGCTCTCGGTGCTAGCTTAACTACGCGACTAAATGAAATAGTGTCAAATTTTATTTTCACAGAGTCCTCAGAAGTAGCCGCTTATTAGCAAAAGGAACAAGGCAGCAAGGTTGGAATTCGTGTAGAAGCATGTAATTTGGTCAAAAGATAATTAGTGCAGTGTTATTCAGTAATGAATCTAAGCTTAATGAATTTGGATTTCAAGGTAAACAGTATGTGAGGAGACGAAATGGTGACTTTTTTTATTTCTGAATATATCCAGAAGACAGCTAACATTGGTAGAGGCATTGTAATGGTCTTCGGTATTCTGCATTGCGTGAGATTAATGCTGGAATATAGAAAAAATAGTTAGAAAAATATGTGGGGTCAGTGCTGCAAAATTCCGAGATGGATACTCCTGTGTTTGAGTGGGATAATGTTCATTGCCAGGTGAAGCTAGTGGTAAATTATCTTGGGGAACAAAAATTACCGATTATGGAGTGGCACCCAAGCGTTGTTGCTCAAACGTCATTCGTTGTCTGGTGAATGAAGTCATCCTCTGAAATTGTATTCTCGCCGGAGCCGCTCAGGCTTCGGCCTATGCCATTTCTTCTCTGCCAAATCGGCCGGTGCCCCAACAGCTCCCGCATGTTTCCAAGTTTCTGCCGTGGCCCGCTGAGTCTCCCAAGACTTGCTTGTCGTGGCTACCACAGCGCGGTCGTAAGTATCTTCCTCACACCGTACCCGAAGGTCTCCCATTTCTGGTATAGCACTTCGTGTCTCCGGGTGACATACTGCCGCTCTTTGGTCGCGACTGCAGCTCGTTCACTGAAAAACTTTTTCTCGAAGTTTCTGTTTCTTTCTAGGGAAGTGTTCCCGTTTAGCAACTCTGCATTGGTGCTATTTCCATCGAAGCGAGCCAAATAAATGGTTTCGACTGCTGCACCTCGACCCCTGCATTTCCTGGACTTTCTCCTTATTTTTGTTTTACGTGAAGCAAGTGAGACATGGATATGCAGTCCCCTGGAGTTTTTTGAACTTATCTTTCGTGCTTTCAGTCGTTTTGAGCACTTGCTGGAGCTTCGCTTGTCTCGCGTAGTTTTATGAAGCCCTTCAATCATAGCATGCTGCCTGATACCGAAAGAAAGAGAGAAATCCACCATTTGTTTTAGGCACGAGCTTTGTGTGTGCTGCGGGCAAAACAATGTATCCGACTTGATCCCTTCAGAGCTGCCGCGGAGTGCCGCAGAGGTAACTTTGTGCCACAATAAATTGACTGGGCAGAAACTAACGAAAACAGCAGGTCAGGGTTGCTTTATAAAAGAAGTCAGTAATATATGTTCTAAATACTACATCCTCCCAGTGCCAACTGTTGTCATCTTTCAGTAAATCAGTATATTTCCCGTACATTTCTGGAGGTGAGAGCTGATGGCGTTTTCTCTACCATTTAATCACATCTGATGAATCGCATTCACCCTCGCAGTGGGGCTTTTTCTAAGCAAAATCTATTTCGAAAACTAAGTTCGGGAAACTTTCGTGAACGAAACATCCACCGGAAGCTGACGGTGCCGTTATGGGTAGCGAAGATTGTGGAGAAAATAGACATACTTACAGCAGTATATTCTAGGTTTTGATTATACCATAAGGTAATCATACCATAGGTATTGCTGTCACAATTGATTCCCTACAGTTCCCCTGTTTTAGAGGAATCCCCTGAAGAATATTTTTGTGTCTGTGCGTGTTCGGACTGATAACAATCTGTATATTGACAAAGCAGCGTCAGCTAAGATAAGTTCTAACTAATCAATATTATAATTTTGCTTGGTACTCCGCTAGTTACTTAGTGCGACCGTGACGCTTTCATCAGTATTTGATAGTGGAAAATTAAGGCATCCTTGAGGTATCCTTGATAAGACATAGTAAGGGATCAATAGGAGGAGTCAATTTCAAATTTAAACTTTTATACTGCTGGTAGGCCTTATTTAAGTAGAAGATGCCCTGCCTGACTTGGAACATATTCCTCGCTTCGATGCATGATATGGGTCCGAGACAATCATATTTGACGAACAACGATTTTATTCTGCACAAGGAGATTCAATAGAGGAAGAGGGAGCCCTGCGGCGCATTCACAGAATCGCCAGCGAGTCAGCCAGATCATTTGTGGCTGTGAGATGTTCATTGGCGGAAGTGACGGGGGAGCAGTGAGTTTGACGGGGAAGTTGTAGGCAAACCGATGTACTGGTATGCGAATGGTGCATCGGCTACTGGTTGCAGCCATGAGCGACTCTTTACTGATATGCGATTGGTGCATACAGCGGCTGGCTGCAGCCATAACCGACTCATGAGCTTCACGGACTAAGCTCCTTGGTTCTGCAAAATAAGATACGATCCCAGGAGGAAAAGACACTATAGTCAAGCCAGCGTAATGAGTTCGATGGACGTGGCTAAGAACGCAGAGCATCTTGGCAAAATCTCACTTAAGCGTGTGGTATACCTGTCGATAAAAATATATTTATATTCGAATACCCAAAGTGCATTAGTTAATTAGTTAGGTTTGGCACTGCTGTGTTCAATTCAACCCTTCCTCTAAATCACTGCTTACGTTAGCTTGACTGTAGTAACTCTTTATATTTAAGTTGCAACTGCCCGTAGGTCGTAGGTAAAAGGAAAAAGATTTGCTGTTTGACTTGGAACATATTTTCTCACTTCGTATTTCTAATACGGACGTGAGATACAATATCACTAAAAAATATTCTTTTGTTCCTGAAAATTCCCACGGAGGCAGTATTAAGCAATACTATCTCCGTGGAAATTCCACACGTTCCTGCTAGTTCTAATTGTACTAGAGGGCCCAGCCGTCAAAAATGACGTCAATAATTTTTTGATTCAGCTATTTATTGCTCCGGTGCGAAGTATAGGTTTTGCTGTAGAATAGGTCTGATACCGGCAGGCGTGATCTTCCATTAATGAAACACAAGTTGTAGCAATTGTTCTAACGTTTCAAGACCAGCTCTAAGAAAATACAGTTCAGTCAAAAGAATTCACCGGAAATGACCAGGGCTCACCGTACGGTAACCTGAATACCAGCTAACCCAGTAAAGCCTATAGAGCGAAATTTGGCTCTAATGTAAATTGAATATAAAAAGGCGTCTGTTCAGCGTGAAGTTTCAACTGCTACGAAAAGATTCAGCTGAAGAAAACATAAGAGAAATTATGCCGGAAAGGAGCGAAAGCGCCAGCCAAGATGAACTGCAAAAGAACTGCTACCAAGAAATTCAGCCAAAACACATACGATGTAGTGGCTTATGCCCAACACGATAAAAAAAACTATCAACGGTACCGCCATTGATCTACCACGCTCGGAAGAATCTTCATCGTCGTATCAAGAAGTACTGAACTAGTTTTGAAAGCGAAGCGAAATTCAGAAAATTCAGAGTTTCCATATTATGTCCATAAATATATCAGAAGCTATATTTGTCACCGTTAGCCTGCTCCAAGGGCCGCAATTTTATGGTATCTCAACTTGTTTTTCACTTGATTAATTTTTTCCTATGTAAATACTAAACAACGTGACGGAGAGACGGACAACCAAGAGAGAGAGAGATTAATTATATAGTGGACCCGCGCGTGAAAAAATTCACGCAATAATCGATATATTTTATTAATATTGGCCGTTGCAGAATGTTCTCTTCTCGGACTTGCTTCATTTTCTTCATTGATCCTTTGTCGTGCTTTCAACCTTAGGGCTTTTTTTTTTTGTCTCTGACTTGTCGTTTCTTCATTTTCTTGCTCATTCTTATCAGCAACTCTCATTCACTCTGTAACATTTCTGCTGCAGGCCTTTTTTGACTACATCGCATAGACGATTCATCTCTCTACGTGCATTCGTAGAACGTCTTCGATCTTGAGACTGTATATAGTAGTCACGTACTTCTTATACGTTCCCTATCTTCCTTCTAGATTAGGCGTGCGTCTTCAATAGTGAGAGGCAGAAAAGAAATCTTGAGTAAAACACAGCAATAAATTTGAATATAACTCCCAGCTAACTTGTACGCTCCGTGGCCATGGTACGATCATGCGAACTTAAATATCTGCTTCACTGTAATTTTTAAATTTTGGGCTATGAAACAAAATTCGGCCTTCAGAGAACGACAGTGTGAGGGTTGATATGCGTAGTAGGCCTGTGGAGCTGAAGCAGCACATGGTAATGGACAGAAATACATGGAATAGCAAAATCTGCTTCAGCGACCCCCTTTTGAACGGGAATAATACTGCTGTAGAAGAAGAAGTGAAACACAGTAAGCTAGGTGTACAATAATGAGAGGCATTGGTTGTATTCTTCTCTTCCTGCCCTCATGGTTTTTGGGAGAGCGACTCGTGCTGCGAGCGGAGCGCACTCTTTCACTTTGGAGGCTGTCAGATCTCAAACTAATCAGTTCTGTAGGTGCTTCGTGCCCTGGTCGGCTAAGGTTTGGAATTTGTTGCCCGCATCGGCTTTTGGTCGTATTGGCCTGCAGTCGTTTAAGTCAGCTGTTAATGGTTTTTTGCTGGATTTCCTTTAGCAGCATTTTGGGCTTCCCGGTGTTGCAAGATGCTTCATTTGGGTTGTATTACCTGTCCGTGGGAGCTCAAGCGTGAAGTTTTAATAATAATAATACGTAAGCTAGAAGAAATAGTTGTATACTACCCGTGAAAAATCACCCCCTCCAGAGCGCTTCGTTGACCATCTGCCGAATTTATACGTCGTGACCTGAGAGAAAAAAATTATAAAATCGGCTCCAGAAGCTACAGACACAGTGTTCCGGTTTCAAGAAGTGTTTCAGGCAAGAAGTGTCTTCAGATAAATTAATAAGGATCAGCCGTCGCCATTTTCTACAACCTGGTTATCGATTTACAAAATCTACAAGCTGGCTTATTTTTCGCCTATCTATTTCCTTCAAAGCGGACACGAAATAAATAAATACACGAAGCGTTTCATTATATAAAGATCAGGGAAAGTAGTTGAAACCTGTAGGAAAAATACGTATGTGTGTGATCAGTAATATTGGGCATTTGAATGATATTTATATATGACCACCCGGGATCTATGAAATCCATGGAGCAGAGGTACTATTGTTCGTTTAAGCCTGGGCCGCAACATTGCTACAGAGCATGAAGATGTATGTTGTGTACTGAAGTCAGACTGCTCGATCAGCCATGACCTGTAAGTAACTGCAGTCTTGTACTGATCTGTTATTCCTTCTCGAAACCGTATCACTGATGCCATAATTTCCCTTGTTTGATATCTGACAACGTGACGTGCAGAGGCGTAGGTGGCTGGAACCACAAGCGTAATAACTTTATGACTGTGGTAGTGAAAACCAGTAGATATACCGTAGGTTTCCCCAAGGATATGATGAGGTGTCCTCATCGAAATCGACTGATGTTTTTTAAAGAAGCCATAAGGGTAGACCTATGGTTAAATTTTGAAAGTTACAACGTCTTGCAAGTTGACTGAACGTTCCCCGATCTAACACTAGAAGCCTGACGTACAGACGGATAAATCGACTTAAGTACCGAAGGTACTACACACAAAATAATTTTTTGAACTAGCGGGACCCGTGGAAATTCTATACTTGATTAATGTCCTTACTTTCTAAAAGGTAGTAAACCTTAACTACGCTGTTATAATTTACCTTCATTTGTATTCAAGCAATTCTTCTAACCTACCTCCCTCGTCTGAATCAACGCGTGTCACAGAACCGTACGCACGTCGTCTGTCCCAATGCGCGAATCTATCGTCAAGCCTATCGTTTCGATTGACGCACCTCGTTCAAGTTGACCCACCTGAAGGTAAATATGCATAGGTTTTAATAATCTGACACAGAAGAGCACAGGGTCATGGTTAAGAAGCCGTGGAAACTTCAAGGTAGAAAAGTTACTTCCCCTCGTGTTTTAATAGAATATGTTCTGCATAAACAACAGCTTAATTTGAACACATTTCATACATATTTTTTTCAGTGTCGTTCAGTATGTTGACTGAATATCGAGCTTCAGTTTTCTAGCTGCCACTTAAAATATTTATATCTAATCCTTATAGCTCTACAGTATTCTAAAAATATATTTATATCACCACTAGGAAATACTTCTTGAATCTATTTGCGCATCATTGTTCACTCATTTCAAGTGTGGATGTCACAGATGTTCAGCCAGCGAAGAATCGTACTTGTATGTTATTAAATTCCTAGAGAGAATTTATGACCAGGAGTGTACATCTAAATTGTTTAAAGGTGTACAATTTTTATGACAAAAATCGCCAATCAAGATGCAAATTTCCTCATTCACCAAGTAAAACGTAACATTAAAAAATTATAATCTCTAGTCATTGTTATATACAAGTATATATTTTCTTGGATTTTAATATCATATGCTTTACCTCACTCTCCTCTTCAGTTCTCGCATTTTACGGTGTCTTTTGTTCGTTTCAGTGTATGATCCACATTTCAGAGGTTTTTGTACGTAATCTGTTGTCCATTACATTACTGGGAAGTTAATTACTTTGAGCAGTCAGGTATGTTAAATTCTGCTGCTCTTATTCGCTTTTTATGTAGTGATGGCCGACGCCAGCGTGAATGACCAGAAAGATGTTTGGTCAAACTTGTCCCTTGATGAAAATGCCTCCCAGGACATGTGACGTACCTCAATTAGAACGGTCACAACTATAGACTCGTTATAACTCATTATAACTCTACTCAAATCATGCCTTAGAGGAATTTTCTGCGTGGACTGACGACCTTCAAGGCCTTTCGTGAACTTGGAGACTACCGTTAAGGACACATTTGTTTATGACACCTAACATGGCGCTTCGTTGATTGTCATGGTCTTAATTGAAGAATAATGACGCCATGGACGAGATCAGCATTATTCACTGAATGAGTAAGTGAGACAGCGGGAGAAGAACAGATAAACTCGTCTGGGACCCACCAGCTGCACCTGCTCGCCCATCTGTTAGCTGGTGCCGTTATGCCATTGAAACTTTGTTGAAAAGAGCAATAGTTATCACTCTAACGTGACAGCCTAACTGTGCACAATGTATGGGGCTCTTCTTTGGGCTGAAGCTCAGCAGCTTCAGCGGAGCTGCTCTCCACTAACTGGCTGGAAGCCTACGCTAAAGCTTAATAGAATTGCAGCAGCATCTGTTGCGAGACGCTTCATAGAATGGCGAAATAATCAGTGACTGTGTCATGTAGCATGTGAAACTTATTGGTAGACAGTCTTATTTTACTGACGAATTTTCCGTCGCGTTTTGACTCCGCCATGGTTTTTTATTTCTACAGTTCTATTACTCGTACGCGTGTTATGTGCGATATTACTTAAAGCAGTTGATCGTTTTATAGTCCTCTCGGAATACGTTCCAGAAAACTAGCGCGAACTATCCGAGTGTGTGAACTAGCAAAGTTTGAGGCACCAATATCTCACTCTCTGTTTTCATTATAAGGTTATGGTGTTGTAATGGTGGCATTTCTTCTCAGTAATTATGGATCGTGTGTTATTCTTGGCGACATATCATTATCGTTTCTTCTTTTACTGACAACACTCGCATGAAGAGCAGGCGTTGTCCTTGTTAAAATTGGGAAGCTTTAGCCAGGTACTGAGCTGCAATGGCATTTCATTTCAGCTCTCAAGTTATTTCACTTACCTCGTGACGGCGATGCTGTATCACGAAGACATTGTGAATTTTGCAAAATACAATGGTGATTCTGTTACTCGAACGATCTATTACTCGAGAAAATTGTTAAGCGAATAAAATTCCAGATAATATGTTCATAACACGGGGACCTGTTACTCGAGCGCATTTATGTTACACAAGCGATCGAGACGTAAGGAGGTTATATACCGTATTGAAATTTTACTTCAGTGAACACCATCAGCACGGCTGCTGCACTCTCCGTTCATTGTGCAACAGCCTCCAGGTCCGAAATAAATTCAAATAAGGAGGTGTCACTGATTGCGTGGGGAGTAGAACTGGACTTAGACCAGATATGGCGCGTGCTTGATAGGTCTAATGCTGCCCTCAGCACTTGCTTTTGCTTTATAACGCTGTGACTTTTGGCACTGAGTGAGATGAGGTTAAACACTTTTAGTTTTAATCGCTTTCTCAAGGATATTCATTCTACAACCTTATTTCCTAACTAGAGTACCCACGCTGTCAAAAATGAAAGCAAGGATTATATGAAGACCCGTCTTCCCTTAACATACTTCAGTAACTAACATCTTTCTGGAGAATGAACTACAAAGGCCAGTAAAAACTGTGATAAGAGATGAGTGCTCTCTCTCTGTCAGTTCATTTACAGCAGCACAATCGGCCTCCACCTTAAAAGCGGTGCAGAATATCTTTAACATTAGCAAGCAACTGGGCATTGCTGAATGAAAGTAATTCCCTGTCGCGTATCATAGATACCGACTGATTAGCCTTCAGTTCATCTAAGTTATTCTCCTGAATCGAAAATTGTCTGTCAAAGGAAGACAGAAGGCTGCAAGAATTGTGTGTACTCTTGTGTCTACTGTCCCGTGAAAAATTATAGCTTCGTATATGCTTTTTGAATTAGCTACTGAATTTATGCGTTGTGAACTCAGAGCAGACATATGTTTTGATGTATGGAGAAAGTGATAAAATCAGATTTCATTACCGCACTAAGAGAAACTGAAATTAACTTCATTGTTTCGATGTTAAAACTGTTTCAAGGCAATAAATGCCTTCATATGAAGGGACAGGTATTTCACTTTTTTCCATCTTCTGCAACCTGGTCATCGATCCCCGTTAACGGCAACTTAATTACCAAATCTACAAGCTGGCCTATTTTTTGCCTATCGATTTTGTTAAGAGCGTGACACGAAACATACAAATACATAAACACTTAAATATATAAACAAACTAGAGCACTCTGAGAGCACATAGCTCCGCCAAGCATGACAACGGAAACGAAAAATTTAAACTGGTTCTGTCACCGTGTTTTTTATAGCAAAATTTAATCATTTGTACCTCTCAGCAGTATTAACAGTTTCAGTTACCACTGTTGAGAGGTTCCGTTCATTTCTTTTCCGTTCATAATTTTTTAGTTATACTGCTAACAAACATTCTGACAAACATTGGTCAAAATTACAAATATATCAACTTTTTTTTACCAAAATTTAATCATTTATGTCTTGTAACATTACTAGTAACTCCTGTAAATTTTATAAAAATCCATTAATAGCTTTTTGAGTTATTCTGCAAACAAGCATAGAATTAAAAACAGCGACAAGCCAACAACCGAAAAAACTGATCAAACACAAAAAAAATGGGCAGTTACTTCTGGTGATATACCCAATAACTCATGCAAATTTCAGAAAAATACGTCCATAACTTTTTGAGTTATGGCATTAGGAAAAATCTAGCAGACAAACAAACAGTTGGATGGATCTTCACCAAAAGTTAATCATCTGTCCCTGTTAACATACTTAACAATCCCTGTAAACATAATGAAAATCCATCCTTGACTTTTTTAGTTTGCTTTGTGACAGACAAGCAGAATAACAGACAAAGAGACAGACAGACAAAGTCGACAAAAACACAACCTTCTTGGTGGAGGTAATAAACACACGACGGTGTTTATTATGTTGTTTGATTGAGAAATTTATTTTGCAGCCGCTACATTGGTACAGCTTTACAAAGAAAAGTAGTTTCACATGTTAATTATTCAGACCATGCACATACATAAGGTGACGCGCTTGCTTACCGCTTCCAGCAAAACTTGACAGGGACAGTAGTGAGTTGGCTCGTACCGACCTCACAGTAGCTCAGTTATTGGGAAGGTCACAAGAGTTTTTTTCTGCTCCCTGGCGCTACCAAACATGCCTCAGTTTACCTTTCCATTAGCATTTTTATTGAATTTTGTGTACCAACATTTTTCTTCGTGATAAGAAATTGACAACGATGGATTTGCTCCCTGCGAGAGTCTGGCGCTTCCAGCCTCCTCGCAGCACGTTCTGGCACGCGTGCACGCCTGGCGGTAGTGGCGATATTAAAGATGCAAGGCTCTTTACTCTAAAGACTGCGAACGATGCATTTTTCTGTGTATTGCAGGGGCTTTGAAAATTTCTTTGTTGTGCATTGAGATAGCAAGGAATGCGAAGCACTGCTGTGTAACTGGAGCCGCGCACCATTAGTCTGCAGGAGCTGCAGCAGCAGGAGGGTACGGGCCTTCGAAGTACGGTAGACACATGGTTTGTAGCGCACTAGCGTAGTTGAGTTTCTTGTTCTCATCTCAGCCGCGTTCTGGCTCCTTTCTTCTTTTCACGCAATTTATCAACGTGTTCTTGTATATCAAATGCAGGCTTTAATGCTAACTTTTGTAAATATAGTTTTGTTTTGATATAGGTCTTCTACCGTTTTGAACGCATTTCTATGCACAGTGCAGGATGCAAAGTGGAAAAGTTTTGCTTGCACATTTGGCTATGGATATTTCAACACCCTTTGCAATACGCAGTGCAAAGGCAAAACAAAAGGGTTACAGCTGCTGCTGCTCCTACTGCAGTTTTGATTTGTTTTGCATGAACAAAAAGGCACTGTGAGCACAAAAAGGCAATGTAAGCTTAGAGAGACAATATAAGCACAAAAAGACACTGTCAGCGCAAGAAGATAGTGTAAGCAGAGAAAGACAAACTATAAGGTAGCTTACCTCGTCTGAACGCTCTCATTCCACCGTTACTCTATCTTCAGCACAGTCTGTCTATACTTCTGTCAAGAGCGCACAAGACTCGACATCTAAGCCGATCCTGGAAAGATGAAATCTTAGATCTAGCTATGGCTGAACTATTAATCGTCTAACCACATGGCCACTTGGAGTCAGCACCACTTGGTGTCAGTAGGCACTTAAGAATATACAAAATACATTCCCTTGCTGTTTTTGCAGCCTCTTCACTTAATTGTTCCATTGCAGGCACTATTCTCACACTATCTCTACCGTATGTTGAGTACCGTGTGCGAGCATCGATACTCCGAGAAATTAAGATAATTCGTCAGCGACTGAAAGTTCTATAAGCTCGTAGCTATTGAAAGTTTTAATGTTAATAGCAGAATTAAGAATGTGTAATTCTTGCTCGCTTTCTTTTTGAAACTACATCCATTATTATGTAAGGGTGTTTGTTAACTGCACGAAGGACGTTGTTTTTTCCGACTTTGTCTGTTGTTACGGCGTTTTGGTGAAGATTACTATATACAATAATGTATCTACACTTGACGCCACAATTTGGGAGAGGCGGGCGACCTCCCCCACAAAAAAATATAAATAATCAATCAAAATAATGTAAATAATAATTACTGAAAGTGTCAAATGAATAAAATAAATGAAAAATAAACATCTTAAACTACT
>LQNS02277274.1:2961695-2977176 GCA_001587735.2 Parhyale hawaiensis | reverse complement strand
ATGAACAACAAAGGGCCCAGAACACTACCCTGTGGGACACCAGAAACCAAATCCAAAAACTCACTCCTCTTCCCATCAACAACTACACATTGACGTCTGTCAGATAAAAATTGATTAATTTCCGCGAGAACTGAACCACCAATACCCATTCATCTCAGCTTATGGAGCAGCCCAAGGTGATTCACGCGATCAAAAGCAGCACTATTAGCCACCATTTTACTGCGCTATAATCAATGCTGGCCATATTGCGCACTTACGTAGAGTTCAGCTTCTGCTTCAGATGTGTTAAATACGCAAAAGATTTTATAATCTATCGCATTACCTAAATATTGTAATATTGTGGCTTTGTTGTGGATTTAAGTGGGTTTACGGTTACTCCCGGCCTACATAATCAGCCAAAGGTATTTTGCACTTTCCAGCTGTTCATGTCAAATTATTTCCTTCCCTGCTATGCTGCGTTGTTTTGTATCGGCGTCTCACTCTACTGCTGCACTCTTGGTTTTGTTGTATCCTGGGCAGAACTGCTGCTGCTACGTGTTATTATTGTTGTGATGTTGCTTCCGTTCTATTTTATGCTGTACTGTACGACTGTGCACACTGCTGATCCAGTAGGCTCCGATTGCGGAAGCTCTATTGAGAGACAACAATAATTCTTTTTCTCCTGGAAATTAGCAACGCTCGTCTGAATTAGTCTGTCACACTTGGTCAATTCCCTGATGTCGCTGGGATGCCTCCGAAGGCTGCGCTCCGTGATCTTCTCCTGTTCCCTGTGACGCCAATGGAGCTCGTCGGTCGTACGAAGGACTTCTGCTGAGGGGGGAAAATTCTGACGCTTGGGCCTGGGGATACGCTGCTTCTGTTCTTCATTTTATTACTCACATCTATTATTTTCATTGCTACAGAAATTTTTGCGGTTTTTCTATTGAAGCGACTTTATTATTATTTTGATCTGTCTCGCAATAACGTCATCGATATACAACGATCAACTATCTTAGCTCCTGTTTCGGGAGTTCCCCTGTACCGCCATATGTGACAATAGGTAGAACATAAGTTGTACAGTTTGGTACTTATGGTACCTACTTATGGTACCTAATACACGCTAGTGAATGTCTTCGTAAATCGCATCGTGGTTTGTCCTGATGGGAAATGTATCCCATGTGAACGTGTAGCTACTCGCAAGTGGCTAATTCCAGGTTTCATGTACATTAAAATTTTACGACTACTTGCCTCTTGGTTATATGGAATTACACACTCACTGGCAACCATGCGTTGTATTCTAAAACTGCGTGAGCTCAAACTTCAGCTATACGCTTATTATTATCATGCGTTGAATTGGACCTGGTTTTCTAATCCCATACTGTGGTTGTTTTCAATTGATGAAATCACGAACCCAGGGGCTAATTCTGAGTGCCTTCTTCGCAGGTATGTTGCAGCTGGCAGCAATTCCTGCTGAGAAGATTAGTTTTATAAAGTTAGGTAGGTTCTCTATCTATTTTTAATCCTTTCTCTTTCGTGAGATGGACTGCTGATCGAGATAACTGACCACGTACGCGGGACACCTCTAGCCTCTCTTGTGTGGAAGGCCATGGAAGGGCCAGTCTACTGTAGTGTCTTCTATTCCTTGCGTAATTTTCCTACCAGTAGTAGTGCCCTGAGCCACTTATACTACATGGCAGAGGAGAGCTGATGTCGAGATAGGATATTCCTAATTGAGCCTCCTGTCAGACTAGCATCACTGTGCGGATCGCCCTTTGACGGAAATGGTGATTGAACTCATCATTTATTGACAATAATTGTAATTCACTTGATGAAAGCCGTCCTATCATGAGAAATAATTACATGATTCTGAATTGACATATTTGTACTGTAGGTCTTGCTGCATGGTACCACCAAACCTATTGGACGATATTGTATGTAATAATATTTAGTCAGTCAGGTGAAATAGCATTGAGTCATGCAGATCTCTCCTAGGGAAGAAATATCTGCATTTACGTTACTTTAATGAAACAAGCTGTAACATTAGCAGAAGAAAACATAATTATTATATTGTTCTTCGTGCGAGGGTAATCGTTAGGTTGTACTATTGCGGTGCCAGCTCAGTTAGCTAGTCTGGAGTGTGATGGCACTGAGCCTTGTTGATTAGGTTATGCATTCATAGCTGTTACAATATTAAGAAATGAATGTCCACGAAATTTTTCATGCAATCTGTAATAGAATAATCCAAGAACACCTCCCGCCCATGGAGAAAGGTATGATTAATAAATAAATAAATATGCGCCCACAATATGCTCATCGAATTTAGATATTAATTTAATATTGTTTTCAAAGGAATAGCATTATCTGAAACCTCACCAAGTGGACATAATGCTCTTGAGAGGGTTAAATTAGCGGTAAGAACTCCTTTTAATGTTCACAAGAATGTATATGCTTCTATGTATTTGTGTGGCCGCCTGAGAAGTCAACTGATATAGCATTACCTGCTCTCTGAACTTGTATGGCATGAGAATGCGTCCAAACGAGGCAGCAGAAAGCGTTGTCTGGAGTAGTTAGCTGCTCCTCTCGAATCTTTATGAAGTTAGTTAGGTTTTACAGCGTCTGAAATGCGTGACAATCACTCGATAAATGTATGAAAATCGGCATGTAATACTCCAAAAAAAAAATCTTTTCAGGCCTCTGAATAAATGAATGCATAAATTGTCATGCATTTTCCAGGTCTGTACATTATGGCTGATGTACTTTTGGAAATTACTGCGTGAAATTTTGTGTCACACTGAGCTATAGTCGAAACTCTGGGAAGTGGATAATGAACTTGCTTTTTTGCCGTAGTTTCATGCAGATACCCGTTACGCTCTTGTGCATGTGTCGCACACCTACCGTGTTCGCTGACGGGCGTCGCAGAATCGGGAAAATTCCTTTAGCAATATTCACAGAAGCTATCCGTACGTGTAATGTCTCATCGGTACAGGTACCTGACCTGACTGTACGGCAGCAGTAGAAAGTTATCAATGTACCGTCGCCTCCATGGCACTTGCGTGGTCATGGCGCTGGTATGCGCACGTGTTATTTGCTACGTGTGCTTGAAAAACTATTTAAAATATCATTTGTACTGCAATGATAAGTAATATACGAAAAAACAGGTATTGATGGCAAATGATAATAATATTGAATGCCAATTAACGAATAGTTAGATAACAAATTCAAACAATAACAAGTGACTGGACTATTACTTTTAATCGCCGGGAAGGCGAGCTGCTGCTCCGCATTCCATAAGCTAAGTTGGAGCGTACAGACATACGAAGATATGTCCCCGAGTCATTGGCTACCTGCTATTTATAGTTACGAAGTCGTGCATTTGTTACGATCTCACCAAGAATGCATTTGGACAGTTAATACTCATTTGTGTCAGTTGAACGTCGCTTGATTGAATCTTATGAATCAATTCAGCTGCATGACATTAATCTACTGAACTAACAAACACAGTTTACATAATCAACATGAATATAATAGCACCTGTTGTAAGTCCTATAGCGACACAATCAGAATGTACCACGTCCCTTGGTATGTCCCAGATCGGCCTGCGAATCGGCATGGCCGTGACATAGACTATGGTTGAATAACGGATCGTAGATCAGCCATGACATAGACTTCGTATGTAATAAAGTATTATTATATTCTAAACCCTATTGAAATTAGTATATATTTGAATAGATATGGACTCAATACAATATTCAATTGCTTACTGACTTTCAATATAGAAATATGTATATGTTCAATATTAGCATTATTATATTTTATTGATAATTCATCAATCTTTAATCATGTGTATGTCTATATACAGCTTACTGTTTCACCCAAAGTTCGTAATGTTTCAAGAGCTGTGCTACAGCAAGGTCGACTCTCGATTAAGGATGGATACTTAACTCCCTGATGCTGCCTGCCCATTATAGGCATGCACTTTTTTCATCAGCAAATAATATACATAAGATAAATAACATTTTCTATCGACTGTATACGTCACTGTACGTGCCTCTTTCTGGTCGAGTTTATATTCTGCACGAGACACTGCATTACCTTACCAAATAACCCAGCTTGTACTCGTATGTTAGTTTTCTGGCAGAAGAACGCTCAACCCCAGGCGAAGACAGCGCATACAATATTTTGCATACTATAATATTTATGTATGTCCTACTATGCGCATTATTGTGAGTTTCTTATGAGTGCCGCACTGCGTGCTGACGTTCCAGTGCCGCTCTAAGATTCTGCGGCACTGGACTGGAATGCCATGTTCGAAGCCCTTACAATACTGCCTGCATGTCACAACTTCATTGTACGAGGGACCTGGTCGCGACGGAGTGGGTGCCGTGACAAGGGCAGATCTACTGACAGCTGTGATCCGTTCTTTCCGTAGCACCAGTTCTCTCTCGGTACCGTTGACAAGCAGATGCATGAATTTATTTCCCGCAATAATATTAATAACATGCACCCAGTAATTATACTCTTCCGTTGACAGAATTTATTTGGTTGCAAGATCCAATAATTCCTTTCAGTCCATTTATTTTACTAGTAGACGAGCACCTATTGTAGAAGCTCAGACTATGTTGTCTCCAGCCGGTAATTTCTTGCATCATCGGTTCATTTTCCGTGGATCTGTTACCTAGCATCTTTACGCGCTAGTTCATAAGTGAAGTAGTTGGCGATGTTAATTAGGGTACTTTCCGCATGCCATCCCCGCGCCCTACTCACCAGCTAGAGGAGCGGAACACGCGCCCCTATAGTTCTTGCATCAATGTAGATTTTTCTCTTTGTCTGAGGAAGATAAAAGCTACTATATAAACAGCATGGATTACTGTTGTGTCTGTTATTATTCTAAAAATACTAGAAAATCTTTTATGAATTACCAGAACTCTCAGCTCTTGACACGTGACCGAGCAGCTCCGAATCGTGTCGTCAGAACTAATAACAAAAGTAAAAGACAACTAATTACAGCTACAGCAGTTCAATCAATGACATATTCTGTGTCTAAAGTTGTTATCTGATATCTGCTGCATTGGCATTCGCCATTCGTTATCTTTGATCTGTCTTTCTTTACATATTCGTCAGTCACAGTGCTGGATTCATTCGAATGTGCGAATCTTCAAGCTTAGCTTAATTAATGTGTTTTCTCTAATGTGTACTTTTCGTGTAAATTATTGACCATAAAATGATCATCATACATCCGTTCTCCTTATTCTTTAGCTCCGCGCAGTTTGCCACGTAGTCATTAATTGTACCACCTCTGTAAGTTCCACACCTGCTCATCATTTCGCTGCCACGCTGAGCGATGCAATTTCCCTATCATAGTTTATCTGCCACTTTACGGCATGTTTTAGCACTTCCAGAGGCAGCTACTTAAAAATTGTATGCTTCTGAATTTAAACAGGTACCAACTGAACTGCTTACCGCCCTATACAACATTTATCTTATTACGGCAATGAAGAAACTCTTAGCATGAGTGCATATTCCTTAATGCGACTATTAACTACTTAAACGTATTTAAGTAAAACCCGTGGCTAACAAATTATTGATCATTCATCGTATCATCATTTCAATGAGCTCTTTACATCGTCAGTTTCAAGGTTTACTTAGCTAAAATCAATTATTTTGTCTATGACTTCTCCCTACTAAAATATAGCTGCCACCTCAGTATTGCCTCTTTGACCCTGTGCAAACCTCCTACATATACTAACAACATTCTTTCGATGAATGGCACTCGAGAGAACTCCATTGCACCCTCCGTTTCACTGCACGCACAGCTCATGTTCTGTACTGAATACTTGCAAAAAAGGCTGCTGATAAATAGTTTCTTTTGCCGTGCTGTGCGAAGTTGTCCAAGTCCCTCGGGTCTCCTTTTCTTTGCTCCGTGCAGCTCGTCTCATAACTTGGCCTGGCGATGGACCCCGAGACTCCTGAGGTCATTGTGCCCTGAGATGGCCACTTCTGCAGGATTAAGCTTTTGCGCTGTCTTCCTCAAAACTCAGCTGCCCAAATTTTTTTTCCTGAAAAAACAAGTTTTTACACTTTACCAAGGTTTGAATGTTAAAACTTGAAAATACTGCTGCACGAAACGGGCGTTTGGTCAATCGACTGATATTTTTGTATGTTTGCACGTGGAGCCGTCCTGGTTTTTTCTTGTACCTGTCGGAGCGAAGGGCATCGTCTATAAAAAATTGAATATATTCAGCTTATTTGTCTGCAAGGTTTATTGACCTCTACTGTGCAGCTATAAGTTGTTAATCAAGAGCTTCAGTTACCTCACAAATACATCTTCAGACAAGTTTTTTTTTTTGTTAAAAATACGAAAAATACCACGCGCCGCTTAAGCACTACATGCCTGACTCGGCTCGTCTACCGCATGCTTACTTTAGTCCTATTTTCTATATCACTATTATATGAAACTGCAAGGATCTGCAGTGTATATATATATATATATATATATCCTACTTAATTATCTATGAGTATGGTTGAAATATTTTTCCTTTCTACAAACGCAAATACTTTACCTGCTGAAGTAAATGAAAACCTATGTCATTAGGAATATCTGTTATCAGAATGTACGAGTACGCTTGATAAAGCAGTGACAGCATCCGAGGTCTAAATGAAGGTGGTGGTAAAGTCAACTTGACCGCATCCTCAACTGAGAAACCCACACGCACTGGTTTGTGCTGCGGATAGGCTCACTGGTCCCAGAGGAGTAAGCGCGGCTGCAGCCGACCATGGGTCATCAGGAATTATGGCTGAATTTCGACGGGAGATTTAACCACTCCCCCCCCCTTCTACCCCACTCATCTTTAAGGAAGAAAGTAAATACCTCCACTGCCGCTCGACGCGCCCACCACTGCCGAGTCAGCACGCTTACATCAGCAAAGAGCTCGCATGCCTGGGTAGTTCTGAAACCCGCGATACAAGGGGTGTGAGCTCTGACTGTAAGTGCGCTGCAGCAGTGGGTTCAAATGCATATTTTAGAGGTACTAATACTTTTTTCACACTGTGCGGCATCTAATGGCTCCTGCAGTATGGTTATTCATGCTCCCGTCACTAGGACTTCGAGCGAAAATAGCATTTGTAAATATATACATATATCTAATACTATAATTCATACAGACCAGCGTTATTTCAGCATGCAAGCCTTGGAGACGCTGCCTCTCCTCTCCTGCAGTGTCGCAGTCTATTTGCCTGTGACGTAGGCAGAGCTGGAGCGCAACCAGAGGGCAGCTTTCTTGAGGCTGTAAATTCACTAACTTCATCAACCGCCTCGCGTACTTCTTATAGTTAGTAAAACAAGATCTCAAACGAGCAAATTGTTGTTGCAATCTCAGCTCCTTCTGCACAATCTCTTTGATAGTAGTTATATAAACACTTAGTTATCTAATCTGCCATCTATCTTGCCGTAATCCCTTCCATGGTGTGTGACATTGCATGAAGAAGAGCCATTTGGCTTGAGGAAGAAGCTCCTAAAATACTCTAGAATCCATCACTGCCGCTGCCTGCGTGCCGTGCTATGCAGCCATCACAGACGCGGGGTGGTGCGTGCCGCTCCTGCAATTAGCGCACCACCATAACAAGCCGCGGCTACTGTGCACTGCGTCGCCTCTACGCGCTAATGACCGTCTTTTCTTTACCATTGCAACGTCCGCTTTGTCTTCCTCTGCCGCTCAAAGAAAAAAAAAAAAAAACTTTGCAAACTGGAGTAAAACCGGTTGGTCATCAGCGTATTTTGCTCTTGTGTTGGGTGTCTTTCTGGTGCTGGTGTTACGTTGGAAATACGCCAGCAGCTTCCGGGCATTTCTTGTGCAGGTAAATCTTTTCTTGTGTGACTAACGATTGTATAATATATTGTAGCAATGCAAGTATGGACTTACTAATATGGTGTTAGCTTCTTACGATGAGTTACAAAACGAGCTATTTCCACATTATGGAAGCAGCGTTCTTCAATAGTGCAACAGCAACTTGGTTGGAGTTGTTTATAGCATTAATAACTGTCGTCCTATCATTGTGTCGTTACACTGAGTGTATAGCTGTTGAATTAACTGGGAATTCATGTGTTACGAAGGAGAAAGTCGAAAATGAATGCAAAACTCAAGGTGAACCTACGGTTTAACAGATGTCTAAGTTTATAAAACGTCACAAGCAGCGTGAGTGTGTAGTTTGATCCAAAAATAGGTCGACTGTGTCAACTACTGTGTAGCGGGTTTTTACAACTGTTTAGGGTTCTAGCGCTTTACTGGGTTTTATCGTTTTGTTAGCTCGGTGTTTAGTATGAGAAGGTAGATTTGATGCTTTTTCATTGTTCTGCGCCAACTTAGCTGTGTTTCAGTGCGGTCATTCTTCCCATATCTCACTTAAAATCAAATAATGGCAAGAATTGATGGCAGAAAATGTTACTAGGCTGTCCAGTCCAGACTGGCTAATAATGTTACCGACTTGCTTTATAGTTCATCCTCCATGTAGGGCATTTTTCGCACATATTACACTATTTAGCCTAATGTGAGACACAGATTAAGTGCAGAAAATATCTGAAATCTGCAAAGAAAATTTAGGAACTAAGGGTCTTGTAAAAATTTCAGAAAAAATATGGAAAATAGAAGTAGTTCGTCAGATACAACTAGGGTATTAGCTACTAATTGTCAAATTTAAAATTTTGACAGTAAATAGAGACAGACTATATGAGCACCCAGTAAGAATAACAAAAAGTGAATATTTTTTAACACCACTGTGGCCTGAAGCTTCAGCGTTTATTTGCATTTCATTACACTCGTATATTGCTCAGTGTTCAATGAAAATATTATATGGTAATATTCGTCATTCAGTAAACTTTATTATTATAATTAAAACTTCACGCTTGAGCTCCCACGGACAGGTAATACAACCCAAATGAAGCATCTTGCAACACCGGGAAGCCCAAAACGCTGCTAAAGGAAATCCAGCAAAAAACCATTAATAGCTGACTTAAACGCCTGCAGGCCAATACGACCAACAGCCGATGCCGGCAACAAATTCCAAACCTTAGCCGACCAGGGCACGAAGCAACGACAGAACTGATTAGTTCGACGCCTGTCAGAGTCCAAAGTGAAAGAGTGCGCTCTGCACGCAGCACGAGTCGCTCTCCCAAAAACCTTGAGGGCAGGGAGAGAAGAAAACAACCAATGCCTGTCATTATTGAACACCTTAGAAAACATGCATAGCTCTGCTACTCTCCTCCTGTGGGACAGGTTCACTAGATCATTATCAGCGCACAGCCTGCTGGCTGAACTAACAAGTCGATCCGACAGACGCAAGTGAGTGTCAGCAGCTGAAGCCCAGACCGGTAAGCAATACTCCAACACAGGCAGCAAAAACGCATAAAAACATCTGCGGGCAACCTGACTATCACCAAACACGGAATTCACGAAATAATCAGGAACTTTTATCTTGGGTTTTTCTTGTCCAACGGCTAAAATCACTCTTTGGGCACGGATGATCAGACCTCGGAAGAAATCACGTTGCAATCAGCTTTCACCGCTGATCACAGTTGATCACTTTAAAAATCAAGTCAAAAATAGGTCACAAATAGAAACGGATCAACCGAAATCATCAGTAGGTTGATCACAAAAAAGGCGCCAGGTTTCGATATAGGAACAAAACTTTTAGCTCCAGGTACTTGATATAGCTACCTTGGTTTCGATTTGTTTACCTTCTTAGGCAGCACTAACATCAACTTTCAAGAGGCGTACTACGCCCACATGTACCCTGTATCAGACTCAATTGATTAACTTTGCATAACTTATACGTTGTCATCGATGAAATGCAAGGTGAATTTCCATTTAAAGGTTCATTTCTTTCCTATTTATATATTCATTGAAAAATCATTAAAAAAATAGTGTGGCATTTTTTAATTGCTCCTCGTTTTCTTTCTGCGTTATCAGGAAGCACGAATTCAGAATAGAATTCAACAATTCATTCTCGGGGCGGGCTGTAGTCAGACACTATGAACCTCTTACTATAAGATTCCGGTGTGATACCATTTCACTAAAAAATATGGTGGGAATGCGATGTGATCTGAATGGATTCTGCAGATACTTCATAGTTAAAATTGCTCTCAGAGCCTTAATCTGGCTGTTTCTTTAAGAAAAAAAGTTAAAAAAAATCCAACAGGGGTTTCGGCCATTATGTAGCTAGCAGCAATGGGATGTGTTCTTTATTTTCGTACTAGTGGGATCCGCACGGGAAAAAATTACGGAATAATCGATATGTTTGCTCATAGACCACACAATATTGACAGGTCACTGAAATCGGGCCTTTCGCAATTGGGCCTAAAGGCCGATTTACATAAGTGTTAATGAAATGAGTTCTAATAATGAGAGAGACCTCAAACAAAGATTAATTTCTTCGTTGTACCATAAGGAATGTGTTGCAGAGCAGGGAATCTAAATTCATTATCATATATCTTCAGTAGGCGATATATATCATACCTTCGGAACCCAAGAATAATTGAAAATTCGTCATAATTTGTAAGAATAATAAAATTTTATACAACAAATTGGCACATACTGTAGATACTACCTGTAATGTACTTGAATATCACATACAATTGAACTTATTTGCAACAACGGACTTGAAGCAATAACCTCAGAAAATGATTCATGTAGAGCTTTCGATAGGCTCATCCAACGGCTCATCCCTCTAGTTGCAAGGAAAGGAAGGTTAAGAATTCCCAGTAATACTGGAAAACCTGATTAAAACCACATTAATACTACAGAATAAAACTACATTAGTAGCCATGAACTAAAAATTCCTACTTAACCACGAGATGATACCAGGACAGCCGTTGAAAGGCATTACATTGACATTTTGGTGCTGATACAACCCTTCATTACTGGAACCATCTAGAACTACACCATGTCATTTCACATTACTACCTAGGAGTACAACGCCACTTTGGGGTTGCCTATGTTACAAAGGTAACTTTATGGTTGCCTATGTTACATCACTTGATGGTTGTCTAAGTTGAATCACTTTCATAGTTTCGTAAGTAGAATCATTCTATTCCATGGTTGAATGACATCATGGTTGTTCCCGGCAATACATCACACGTCATGGTTGTCTACATTATATCACTTCATGTTATATAACCTATATTACTGGTACATCTCATCAAGGTTGCCTACATTACATGATTTAATAGATGACTATGTTACATCACTACATGGTTGCTAGAGTTAAATTACTCCATGGTGACATCACTTCACAGCTGCCAATGTTAGATTCCTTCACAGGTGCCAATGGTAGATCACTCCACAACTAACAATGTTAGATCACTTTACGACAACCAATGCTACATCACTTCACAGTTGGAAATGCTACATCACTCTAGGTCTGCCATGGCTACATCATTTCCCTGTTGAAGGTGCTAAATCATTTCACGGCTACCAATGTTTATCACTTCACTGCAACCAATACTGTATCACTTCACGACTACCAATGGTGTATCACTTCACGGCTACTAATGCTATATCACTTCACTGTTTCCCATGCTAAATCACTTCATGGCAGCCAGTAATTCATCATTTCAGTGCTGCCTGGGCTTCATCACTTCATGTTTGCAAGTTGCTCCGAATCATTCTTCAGCTCTGCTATCTGTTCTGATCATCTCGCTCAGCCCGTATACCAAATAAATTTCATTAACACTTTCATCACCTGTTTAGCCAACTTGGCAATTCATTACAAATCGAGCATACCAGAAATTTTAAAAACTTCTGTTCTTCAAAATGAGACTGTTTATTTCACAAACTATTGCGAAGTAGTTTTACTCTACTGCAAATAGCAAAGGATGTCATAAACAGTTGCTCTACACAATTACACTTCAAGCCTTAACATTTTTCTGAATTTGTTGCGTATAGAAGTTTCAGAAGTATGTACAAGTTTGATAGTCATTACTGAATGGAAAAGAATTAAGATAATTAGCTAAACAAAGTAAGAAAAAATAATGGGAGAACATTTAAAAATGCGGCAGCGGCACCGTGCAGTCAGGCCCAATTGCGGGACCGAAATCTGCCTTAGGGGCCAGTGTCCAGTCAATGTATGGTGTGGTCTATGGTTTGCACTGGCCGGTGCGTAATCTTCACTTCTCTGACTTGCTTCTTCATTTTCTTCATCGATCCTTTGTCGTGCTTTCATCTTTACCATAGATCCTCTATTCTCTGATTTGCTGTTTCCACATTTTTCCGCTAACGCTTATCTGCAGCTCTTACTCCTTTTTGTAACTTTTCTGCCTTAGGTCCTTCTTGACACTGTGTCACATAGACGCTTCATCTCTCTCCATTAGTAGCGCGTTTTTGTTTTTGAGACTAGAAGTCTCATTCTTCTTCTACGTTCCTTATCCCCCAGTCTCCTTCTTAAACGTGCGTCTTCCATAGTGAGAGGTGGAAGTAAAATCTTGAGTAAACCTCTGCAATCAACTTGAATGCAACTCCAGTCAGCTTATACGCAATGTGAGTGCGCCGTTGCCTTGATACTGTCTTCCAAACCCAAATAGCTGCTTCATTGAAGAGCTAAAATAGTGATGAGGCGAAAACTACTCCGTCAAAGAAAGACAGTAAGCTATAAGAAATAATTATCTACTGCCTTGAAAAATCATCACTTCATGAGTGTTTCGTTGATCATCTGCGGAATTTATAAAATCATACTCCAGAAGCTGCAAACATAATTGTTCCGATCTTAAGAAGTATTTCAAGGAAGAAGTGCAGTCAGATAACGGGATATGGATCCCACTTTCGCCATCTTTTTTCAACCTGGTCAGCGATCTCTATGAAAACGTAACTTAATTACAAACTCTGCAACCTGGCCTATTTTTTCGCCTATCTATTTCATTATGATGCGGACACAAAATAAATAAATACACGAAGCGTTTGATTACATTAGAATAGCAGTTGATCACATTGTTTACAAACGAAGGCGATGTTCGTAAACAAAGGCAGTTTTACCCACCTCGTATCCCTACAAATTTTGAGTTTAATGTCGGTGTCACCTGGTATTACCTACCTAACATGATTGTATCGCAATGGACGCGTTGTAACACGAGTGACACCGAATTTCTGGCTGTAACACGCTTCAAGTCTTGTGTTAGGCCACACTATTATTGAGTACAATCTGTAATGATTTAATACCTCTGTAGCTTGTTGCAATAGTAGCAATAACGAGAGGAAGTAATTGCGAAGGTAGCTTTCCATCTAGTCACCGTACTCTTTGGCATCCAAAATACCCATAAAACTAATTCATTCATAGCCGCCCCCCTCCCGTCCATGAAAATTGAAGTTGTTTAAAGTCTGCTGCGCGTGAGAGTGATCGGCAAAATGCTTTACATTCTTGGGACAAAAGTTTCGTGGCCAATGACTGCAGGTTAAAATATTTGACCATCTGTTTCACTTAATTATCTCAGAAATCAAAGAGGTATGGAACTTGTGCAGCCAGCACTTGCTATTGTAGAAAACAATCCTTTTAGACAGTATAACACTTGGAAAGCCATAGCCATGCCCGCAGTAACGCCATTAGAAGATGAGGGAGAAATATTTTGTCGCTTGGACTCTTGAGCAGTGAGCTCAAGAAATTCAGAAATCGTAACTTTTTACCTCAGGCGTAGTTAGCACGTGCGGTGGTTCAAATCTTCAGTTCAAAGTGATGTTGTCGTTAGCTATTTTTCTCACCAATAAAGGACAAAAAACAACTGATGAAAATTGTGGTCGATGAAGATTTAAGAATGACCCAACCTATTTCCTACTTTGTTGTTTGGGCTATAAACTACACTAGATCTGGCTATCAATACAAAGTATGGCTTTTTCTGAAAGATTAAGATTTATTGATTGAGATTGACAAAATTAAAATTTTTAATTCAGGATGGTACTTCAACTATTAACAAAATCCTAATACCGACGTAGGAAGTGGATTCGCCATTGCAAGAAACTCTAACACATCAATCTGTGAAATTTTGGTCTTGGGTGAAAATGTTTGAAATTTAAATGTCAAAATTGTGATCAATAAATCAATATGAAAATTGCGGAACTAATTATCCAGTTGGGCTGTACACCAATATTGTGCTTTGGCAATTGGAGGTCGAGCTTATTTCTTAGATTGCTATGAAGTTATCAGGTTTTTATAGGAATCCATGAGTTTATTAGGCCCTACTGTACATTCTACTGGAAATTAGAGGGATCATTTTCTGGACTTTTTTAAGAATCCACTAGTAAGAATTTACAATTTAGCGGTGGAGTGTCTAGTTTATTTAAACTGTAATTTACAGTTACACAGCTCTTATTTGTTCAACAAATGCCTGTTAGAAACACGGAAAACCCAATACGCTAGGTTTTTGGTGTTTCTTTGTGGTTTTTAACCTCCGTCAAGGAGGTTATGCTTTTGTACAGTTTGTCTGTCTGTTTGTCGCCAAAATAACTAAAAACTTATGGACGGATCTTTACGAAATTAACAGGGCTTGTTAGGTATGTTAGTAATTTCAGATGGTTAACTTTTGGTGAAGCTCCGTTCAACCGCTTGTTTGGTTGTCTGCCTCTTTTTCTGTTAGTATAATTACTCAAAAATTTACGAAGGGATTCTTATAACATTTACATGAATTGTTAGGTAGATACCGACGAGTGAATGACCAATTTTTGTAATGAGCTATTTATTTACTTGTTTGTCTCTGTGTCTGATTTTATGTTTGTTAGCAAAATAACTCAAAAAGTTATTTTTTCTTTTGCACGGAACACTGAAGGTGTTCTAACTGTCAAAAGGCACAAAGGGTTAAATTTTTGCGCTGATAGAATGAAAATTATAGCTTCAAAACCAATTTGAATTTTTCACTCTCGTTAGGCTGCTTGTCTGAGGTATGTGCTCCCAGAGTGCTCTAGTTCGGTATTTTTAACGCCTATCTAGATTTGCTATGAGTTGATCAGCGAAAGATGTTGAAATAAGTACTGTTAAAGACCCCAATTTTGCAAGGCAGCTGCGTACGAGTAGATTATTTGGTAGTTGGGCCTGTCAACATCCGTGTAGATTACACAGAAAAAGAGCGCTTATCCGTTCCCCGCGGTTATGAACTTGGTAGGAATCGAGTCATGTCGAGTCTAATCATAGCGTTGGGGATATAAATTTTATGGTTTACCATGTCATGTGTATATAACAGTATGTTAGTATATTTTTCTTCTTATTTTGATATTGCAGGATTAATTACTGTCCAGATACTGTCAGAAATTTTTGTTTTAAATGAGGATTTTCCAAAACCAGCATAATATCATACTTTACCGAATGCAGATTAATAGGTAGCATTTGAGGGCATGTTAGGATATCATGATAAATGTATGTATGTGTAATTAATATACATTATGATAGAAATAATACTGCTAAAAAAAACATAACATTTAAGAAAATTCACTAACTAGGTAGTATTCTATTCTATGAAAAAGAAATATTTCCC
>LQNS02277274.1:2927262-2937345 GCA_001587735.2 Parhyale hawaiensis | reverse complement strand
CAGGTGATTTCGTTGCATGAGCTATTCTTCCCACTTTGATGCAATTGTCAACAAAACCGACGAAACATAATTTTTCACAGGCAGTAGACAATTATTTCTTCTAGCTTACTGTTTTCCTCTGACGAAGCAGTTTTCTCTTCATAGGTCAAAATTTGAGCACCGCAAATAAAACAGATATTTGAGGTGGGAAGACGGTATCAACGGTATCTTTGCTGCGGAGCGAACACATTGTATAAGCTGCCCCTTTGTTTAAGTTTGTTGGAGTGTTTTACTCAAGATGTTGCTTCTGCCTATCTATATATAGAAGACCTAAGGATGACAGCGCGACAAAGGATCAATGAAGAAAAAAAGAAAATTAAGAAGCAAATAAGAGAAGAGGAGATTCCGCACCGGCCTAGAGGCATTAGGCAAACGTATAGGTTATTGCGTGAATTTTTCACGCATGGGTCCACTAGAACACATAATAAAAAGCGTTAACAGTTTTCTCGTGGATACCGTTGTTTTTTGGTACGGGGAGAGTGAATTAAACTAGAAAATGGGCTTGGTTTATCTCAAATTCCCAAGAGAAGTGCTGACTTCGCGCCTTTGCCTTGTAACAGGCGTTAGAAGCAATCCGATTACCAGCGTAAAGTCCGAAAGCTCCAATTTACGCTGCAAGTTTGACTTTTCAAAAGTCTCAAGGTTCGTCAATATAGGATTAAGGTCTCGAATTCAATCCAACGGGCGGAGCCGAGATACCTGCCTGAACTTTGGACAAGTCAGGTCTACTTGGCTTAACTCAGCTTGGCCGTGCCAATTGATGGCGTCTTTTATTTTCCCCGCCAAGTGACTTTGGCTGCCAACTTTAGCGAATATGTTGTACTGTAAGTTCTGTGGCTGTGACTCAAGGAAGTTCTCCGAAAAAATCATGATGAAACATAACGCTCTGATACTCATGTAGGACTTTCGCTCGAATTCCACGCCGTATATGTCAAGGTTTATAACCTGATGACCCGTACAGTAGGCATGAGACTGCGGGCTGTGTGCTGCTAGTCTAGCGTTGAAGTTGCAGCTAAGGCTTGTTTACACGGTGCACCTTTGTTGCGCAGCACGACTGACATCCCTTGGAACTTTCTCCGCGTTCTTGAGATTTCACGCTTAAGTTGAAATTTCGAGATTCGCTTTTCGTTTTGATTTTTTCTATTGTGTTTGGAATTTTATTTTGATTGTTGAACTAACCATAAATGTTTTGAGTTGAAGAGCTTTTCCATAGCTTGTCATCCCGAGGCTCTCCAGTGGAGCCGGAAGATCTTCTTCACTGAGAGAGAAGTCGAGAGACGTGAGGAAAAGAGCATGTGCAACGAAACTTGCATTGTGTCGGTGGGCCTCGTGGGCCTAACAAGATCCCATCTCAGAAGCTGCTGTCGGTTAGCTGTCGTTATTCTCAAACTGACGCTCGGATATTTTCGGTTTAGAACGACCGAGCAGCTGCTGGCAGTATTGTTATAGTCAATGCAGTGAATCATTGACAATTGCAGCTAGTGAAGCGAGACTAATGTTCTTCAGATATTCTGTATCTGGGTTTTGCATCGTTCCGTGTTGATCGTATAGATCCCAGTACATGGTCATTGGGAAATCTTTTGCACTCCTGCCTAAACAGTGCGCTGACATTCGTGTAGAGAGACTTTTTTATTTTCACATCCTTCAGAGTTTCCAAATGACCGTCTATATTACTGAGAGCACTTGGGCAGTGACATTGTTGCTTAATTCTGCCCATGACGTGGGAGCGGTGTGATGTGGGCGGCGTCTCTCCGCCGTACGCGTGTAAACTCAGATGAAATAATCAAGCTTCAGCTGTTCCCGAGTCAACTATTCTTTAATTGTGACTGCTACATCAGCTCTAAGTCACTGTTACCATATTCTACTGACATGAGGCTCATATTCTATTAATAAGAGGCTCACATTCTACTAATATGGTGCTCGTATTCTGTTAATATGAGGCTCATATTTATTATTTATTCTACTAATATGAGGCTTATACTCTAATAATATGAGGCTCATTTTCTTCTAATATGAGGCTCATATTCTACTAATATGAGGGTCACATTCTAGCAATATAAGGCTTATATTCTGCTAATATGAGGCTCATATTCGGCTAATATGAGGCTCATATTCTGCTAATATGAGGCTCATATTCTGCTAATATGAGGCTCATATTCTGCTAATATGAGGCTCATATTATACTAATATGAGGCTCATATTCGGCTAATATGAGGCTCATATTATGCTAATATGAGGGTCACATTCTACCAATATGAGGCTCATATTCTGCTAATATGAGGCTCATATTCTGCTAATATGAGGGTCACATTTTACCAATATCAGGCTCATATTATACTATGATGAGACTCATATTCTACTAAGATGAGGCTCATATTCTTGTCACCGCGACGTTTCCTTCTTATGAAATTGCGATTTCACCATCGGCGATCTATACAATAATTTTCTGAGGTGTTAATCAAATTTACGACTGCTGGTCTAACGTAGGCTCCGGCCGTACAACATGACGAAAATACGTTATTGTTTTCTATAAACATGCAAATTTTCACCAACGCATAGCCTGAACATTTTAGTTGTTTATCTTATGTGCAATAGTTGTGTGGAGCAATTTATTTATTTCCTTGTATAGCTGATATTGAAGCCTAAGACTTACTATAGGCTTCTAGAAAAATGAAGATCTGAAAATTATGCCATCACCATCTTCGCCAGGCATTCCTTCTTAATTTGATCTGAGTTCCACGAACTCTATCATTGAAATGTGGTGCTTTGTTTGAAGAAGACATCACTTTATACCAAACTTAGTGAGATCAACGACAGTAATTAACAGCGAAACTCGAAAATTTTTTACATATATTTCTCTTCGCGGTCACAGTGCCCAATAAACTGGACCTTTTCTATTTGACTTCAACAAATATCCCCAGTGATTAACCTAATCCTCAAGAGCAGAGGCATCCGTGCATTGTGCTCTTGGTCGTCCTCGAGATAAGTGAAACATATTGGATGAAACGGAAACTGTTAATGTCGCAGTTGTGATGGCGCAGAAATGTGCCGACGGGAACTGCCCGTCAAGGTTCCTTGTGGGCGAGATTACATCTTATTCAATTTTGTGCGTTCACTCTGTGCAGCTCATAAATCTCACGTTACGTGCGTTCTTTCGGGAAAGTTAGATAGTTGCCCGTAGTGAAGTTTCGATAATCATTTCGCTGAGACGTCGATAAATTTCAGTTTTAGCTTGGAAAATTTGACAAGTGCAGCAATTGAGTTTTGTGTTGACGTAGTCAAGCGCTAAATTGTTTTTCTGCTGCGTCGTTCCTGCCGCCTCACCTGACTTAGCGGCAAGTGTAGTTCCTGCTGCACAAGAATCGCTACGCTGCAGGCGACAGTGAGAAGCAGGCTATTTTCTGGGAAGCAGCCATCGACAATTGTAGACTTGACTATATCTGATGTCCAGTTTGAGACTCTTTCCGATATGCTTGAAGTTGCTTTTGTTTTACTCCTCTTGCTGTTTTTAGGAATATCCAGGGTATGCGAGGTAATATGGTTATTTTAATACTATAATTACTGCATATTAACCTGTGAGAGCTCCTTCGATGTAGCGGTGAGCTGCCCCAGCCAATGTGCTGCACCCTCGCCCCCGCTGCACCTGGGGAGCAGTTATGGCAACGTTTGATTGGGCGCCGAAATGAACTGGTCGAGGCTTGACTGCTGGGCTTCGACCCGCTCACTGGAGATTCAAGCATTGACCCTCAATAGCTTACCTTTGAGACTTCCAGAAACTCCAGCTAGCTCCGTAAGGTGGAGCTGTCAGCGGGGTGAACGGCATCGCCTCTAACACTTGCAACGCGATTCAAAGTGACAAAACCAAAGCTTGCATCTGAAGTTTCGAGCAAGTCAAGCCTCGAAGGCTTAATTTCGTCACCAAATCAAACGCGCCCTTTGTCTCGGATTCCAAAGCAAATGATGTATTAGGTAGCGTGACAGTTGAGATACTACGGTAGCCTGCTGCATGTGGTGTCAGATGTTACCTCCACCGTACGTACGGCGGCTGTTAGCGGCAAGTCAATGTGTCAGTCCCGTCTTGGCAAACGACCCTTTCTTTAGATTAGATTAGATTAGATAGGCGGCAGTAGACGAACCAAAAGGCCCATTCCCAAAGAGACACCGGGAGTAACACCCCGGCTTCTTTGAGCTATTGCCATGTTCTTTGAGCTATTGCTGCAGCTTTAGTGACTTGTTGGTTCGATTCAATCATGTTTTACAAGTGTCGTTTTTATAAAGATTGCATTGGTTATAACACTGCCTGGTCAAGCATGATATTTAGTTGATGCAGTTTCACATACATTAAAATTACATAAGCACTGCTAGAAAACTCATCTAGAACAGGTTATTGCTGTTCTCGTCAAACAGCAGTTCAGCTGCTGCAGTGTGTGTCCAGTGTGACACTTTCGCTCGTACGAGCGGTGCTGACTGTGTAAAAGCTGGTCATGATACCTTGGCAGCAAACACACACGAATAACTGGAGCTGCAGTTTGTAGGATTGCCCTCAAAATAATTACGCCGCACGCAGCAGGCGAAGGCCAGCGGTGTGGTGGCCTGGCGTATATTACGCGACGCTCGGATTTCGAAGGTTACACCCGCAGCACCGACACTGCGGTGACTCCCAGCGCACGTACGAACTGTGTGCGTGAATATTGCAGTCCGCTGCGTGCGTGTGTCGGCACCAGGAGAGCAGCAGCGGTTCTCAAGCCGTCGCTTGGTTCGCCTGATGATTCCAGCTCGTTTCATGTAAATGATTTGCTAATTCTTATAAAGCACGTAGTTAGCTTCATAGAAGTTAATGATCAGATAAATTATTCAGCATTACTATAGAGCCTGGAGTTTGCTCTGTGACAATATTCTTACTTGATTTAAGACTTTAAATCTGCTGTTGTGGTTGGCAAAATCTATTCTTTGAAGCTTAAGGACATATTCGACTCGACACTAAAGTTTAGCCAGCCATTGATGCTTGACTTGTGCGGAACTTGGGACAGTATTTTCTGCTGCAACTTTGTCACTTCGTCAGTTTGAATCTTGTTGGGCGTGAAACGAGCAGAAGCGCACGCTTGCGTTGAGCCGGCTGCTGCTCGGTTTTATAGAGCCCGATTGAGCTGCCGGAAGTCCCAAGAGTAAGCAATGGAGGGTCAATGCGTGAAACTAAATCAACGGGTCGATACCAGCGCACCTGCCTGATGTTTTGAACAAGTTAAGCCTCGAAGGCTTAATTTTGGCGCCCAGTCGAACATGGTCAAACTCAGAGCTCTGTGTTTCCACCTCAATGAAACTTCATTTTCCGTTTGCCTCCTATCGTGTCGCTATCTTGTTTTGATCAAAATCAACTTATAACTTTTGTGACGGTAAATTTTGATATTTTTGTCACAATTCTCATAACTACCAAGGATATAAAATAGTTTTGGCGTTCAGTAACACTAACATAATCAAATTCGTGCCCCAATTAATACTCAGATATAAACAGCTACGTTTATTTCGGATCAATTGAAGACCCTGACCCCCTTCCTCAGAATAGCTTGTGAGTGATGTTATCCCAGCCTTCAGAAGTGGACTGTGCAGTAGCTCATAGCTTGGAGACTTGTTCTTCAGCTGCTGAGATATGGAGAGACTAATCTTCTGCTGAAATTGATGAGGTTAGGTTTGGTTAGACTAGGTTAGGACTAATCCTATTTTTTTCGAGCTTGACCTAACCTGTCCTAACTTGAACTAGTCTCACCTGTGTTTCTGGAATTTCAGCTGAGACAGTTTTCAGGCGAATTTTTTTTAACAATTTCGTGTTCTTCTGCAACGAAAGTTAGAGGAGATATTCTTTTTCAGTTCAGAGCTGGGGGGGGGGGGGGGGGNAGGGGGGTGTTCATATCTTCAGCTTGGGACATGTGGGACGGGAGGATATTCAAGTGATCCTTTATTCCACAGGTGAAATTATTTGCCATTTCCTCCATCTTCGCTTGAAATATTGTTGCCCCTCTGTAAGGCTCACTTAAAGCTTCGTACTAATCAAGAGCATGAACTTGCATTCCTTTGACTCGAGCGTACCTTTGGATGCGCTTCCTTTACATTCAATATATTTTCTCTCATTTTGGACTTACACGGTCAGAAGCTCCAAAATTCCCAATGTCTGCCCGGCTGCGGCGGCCAATGGATGGCTCCCGCAGATAAAAGGAATCCCTTGCGTGGCCGCCGCGGTCCTCGATTGCTTAGCCGGCCTAAGCCCCGACCTAATGGCTGCCATAGCTTACGGAAATTTGAAACTGTTGAAGCTTGCTATCTTTGTGATGTGGGTCACTTTGGTGAGCACTTTCGTTGTCATTTACTGCTGACTATGAGCTTGTGTTCAGAGATAGTGTCGGCCACGCCCATGCTGCTGTCGCCCAACCGTGTTGCCTTGCCCTGGGGTCGCTGGGTTGTTACTGCCGCTGTCTAATGTCTTGTTGCCACAGCGTGTAGAAATTTCTTTACGATAATACTGCGGGCTGCTCCTGCTGCCTACAGTATAGGAAGAATCTCGTATTGCGCTTGCGATTAAATTGAGTCAACAGTGGACGCGGGAGCAATGTTAAATAGAGAGTCTCAATACCGTGGATTTTTTTACGTGAATTCTTCGCGCTGCTGAACAGGATGCCGATGGAGTGACACAGTACGTTTGTTTATATTACAAAACTGTCTTCCTTGTGGTACATTTGTTTCTTTTGTTTAAAATCGTAGGTTGTTCCTGCAAAAAACAGCCCTAGCCTGTTCACTGCATGCGAATTTCCAACCATCCCTAAACAAACCTATTCATTTGTCTCCGCCACTAATTTAACTTCATCACGGTAAAACGCTAAGCTGATGTATTATCTATCTAGTTAAATACGCTTCATGCAGGCATCTTGGACCTGTTTGATAATGAATAGCCTGACGATCTGCTACATCAACTTACACCTCCACCGCTGCTGGTGAAGCCAACAGCGCAAGTGCTGCAGGTGAGCCTCAAGTCTGCAGTAATTAACGAGCGTGTGATGTAAGTGCGGTGAAGCTGATCTGTTGTGTCGAGTTTCGGATCCGACGCCTGAGTTACGGCGAACTTGCGGCGTCTGCTTCCCAGACCGACACCGCAGCTTCCTACTCTTCTTACCTCAGCAGCCTGTGCGCTCGCCCGTGACAGCTCTGCTCCGCTCGCTTCCGCCGCCTCCAGGTTAACCTTGAAAATGTCTTAGGTTGTTCTCGCGTCTCCTCTTCCGACATCGTCATGCCTCAATGATCATTGGCTGCTGCTCTGAAATGTCGTCGTCAGTCGTATCCCGTAGCGAATTTAACGTCAATATGCAGGTGATATTCAAGCCAAAAGTACTGCGAGGTATGCGATGGCAGAGCAGTCTAATAGCAAAGCATTGCTTACTTGCCAAAGCGCTCTGTGGCTACAGTAATTGTGATGGTTTTAGGGCGGACGTCCACGTTTCCTTTGCAGACTCTTTAGAGAACATTAAAATAGAGCCTATTGTTATCATTTACATAATAATACATATATATTTATAGAGGGAGAATATAATATATACTGTTTGCAGGGAATTGAGCAACGAGAAGTACAAACTTTGACAGAATATAGGCAAGGACACGCAAAATAAACACTTTTTCATGAATACCAAAAATGTGAAAACTCTGTAGTTTTCAAGATACAGAAAGTTTATCCTTGATGCTCATTAGCTAGGTAACATCTTTTTTTCTGACCAATGCCATGACCATTAATAATAAAACGAGTATTAGAGATCGTATCAACTATACTTTACAATGAGTGTATGAAGTGACTGCCCGGGCCACTCGTTCAATGCAGGTCTGATGCTTCCGCCGCTTGGATTGTACGAAACATTACGAAATGCTTGGTTCCGCTTCACTGTTACATGTTGCGACCGCTAGGTATCCTCGCGCCAGTATCCATTTCGACTTCATCAGTGTTTTGTAAATCAATATTTTCTTGTATCCCAAGAGACAGAAATCCAAAGGACTTATGTGTGTAGAACTTGGAGCCCATGCCGCTGGTCCAAAACAGGCCAACCTATTTGGCGAGGCGTTTTTCAGATATTGGAGGCTTCCTTGCCGAAATGGGCCGAAACTCCACCGCACTGCAACTGCATTCGATGGCGAATACCTTACATTTTCATTTGAGACACTAAATGGGATAAACTGGGACTGAAAGTTAAAACTTTAAACAAAATCTTGGAACTACGGAGTTTTCAAATTTTTGGTATGCGTAAAAAGTGTTTACTTTGCGTGTCCCAGCCTACTGTCAAAGTTTGTACCTCTCGTTTCCTAACGCCCTGAATGGAGAGAGCGAGAGACCGGCACTACTGAATGCGGTGCTCTGAATTTGAAAGACCTACGAATGAAAAGGAACACTAAATGGCACTTTTATACTCTCCGATGGATCAGGAGTATGGCGCTATAACTTTTGCAGAAATTAACGTTGTGCACCCTTTTGTCCTGTAGGGTGTAACATTTTTGCACCATTGTGGGCTTTAACTTTCATCCATCGGCGACAGCTACTAGAAAGAAGCAAAGTACGCGTGTCGGTCCTCTAAGCAAGAAGTTGGTAACTCCAGCAGCGTGCAATGCAATTCGATTTTGAGCTCAGCACATCATGGCACTGGCAGCAGATACCCTCATTGCCTTCGCATTGTGCCTCATCGACTACCCAGTGCTAGCTAGCGTCGTGCCGAGCGCAACACGTTCGTCCGCAAGCAGCCGAAACTTTTGGACGGACGGACAAAGGCAGGTCAGGCACACAACAGGATGAACCGACGGGTCAGATCAAGCTTGTCTTGGCCGTCCTAGGCAGAAGATGTTCCTCAGTCTAATAGAATGCTAAAACATGCCTGCATCGTCTCTGATTCTAGACAGGAAATGAGTATCCTCATAGACGTGCTGGCCGTTGTAGGTAGTAGCTGGTCAGAGCTGGCGTAGGAAGTAGAATTCTGAAGACTGCGTCGCAGCTTATTGTGCTGTCGCGGCTCTGCTATGAGGATGGGGAAATACAAATGTTCCTGAGCCATGGACTTTCAACAGTTTTCAACATTTTCTTCCCTGGGACCCTCTTTGTTTCATCATGAATAAGTTTCTAGCGCCCCTCCCCCTTAATACACACGTGCTGATACCCACTTACGTACGAGTAATTCTTCGCATCTATTCATAGTGTTGCTTCCTCCTGGCGCCCCCTCGTCGCCCCCTGCCACCGCCTAGTCCGTCACTGCTGCCCCCAGGTCTTCGGTTGCCCCTGGGGGAAGGGGCTATGCAGTCCACTATGGTCTAAACAACGTCAAGATCGGAGCCCGGACGTCAATGCAATGGTATCTTTAATGAGCACGCTGGCCATCCCACTGTATATTGATGTCGTAACTCGCGACTTATCTTTCGTTGTACATTGTCTTACACTTTGTACCGCTTCACATGCAAAACGCTCACGAATTGAGTAAATTGCATTAATTTCATCACCAAGCAGAGCTTGCTCTTAACTAGCAGGCAACTCGTGTCACTTTAAAGACAACTCCTGGCGCCGTGTATTGATTAAAGCCTCGGGTTATTACTCGCTGAAGGAAGGATTAGAGGGACCAAAATTAGCAAACTGATTAGGTGCTCATTTAACTTTTGGGCCGCCGCACGCGTCAGCTGCTCGAATTTTCTAATCAATTTTGGAACTGACCGCACTTGGTGCTTCCTTCTTTATCGTCGGCACCCAGCTGGTGGCCTCTGAACTCTTTCTTTAGTATGGGACCACAGTGCATCTGCCATTTCTGTAGTATGGGACCACAGTGCATCTGCCATTTCTTTAGTATGGGACCACAGTGCATCTCACATTTCTTTAGTATAGGACCACAGTGCATCTGCCATTTCTTTAGTATGGGACCACAGTGCATCTGCCATTTCTGTAGTATGGGACCACAGTGCATCTGCCATTTCTTTAGTATGGGACCACAGTGCATCTCCCATTTCTTTAGTATAGGACCACAGTGCATCTGCCATTTC
>LQNS02277274.1:2871564-2888028 GCA_001587735.2 Parhyale hawaiensis | reverse complement strand
CGGTCAAGACGACTTTAATTTTGAGCGCCAGTGTCCCGTTAACAACCGTTCAGTATATGTGTGGCATTGTTGTAGAATAGATGCAGCTTTTAATAAAGCTATGAATATGTTTAGTGGCAAGAGTTAACTTTTAAGATATGGCTACACGTAAAGCAGAGCTATTGCTATGGCAATAGCTCAAAGAAGCTCATGGCAATAGCTCAAAGAAGCCGGGGTGTTAGTCCCGGTGTCTCTTTGGGAATGGGCCTCTTGGTTCGTCTACTGCCGCCTATCTAATCTAATCTAATCTAATCTATTTATCTGTGCTAACAATATTTTTAGATGAAATAATTGTCCAACATTCAAATGAAATGTGGATAAAATGCATGGTAATTTTATAATACTTTCATTTAGAACTCTCATTTGCAGAGCAATAAAAAATTTCATATTTCTCATATTGTGACCGATTCACTGAACGGCGATATAAAACTCACCGGTTAAAGTACGAAAATTCAATGCAAAACTATTAAAAGGAACAATGTTAAATTAACCATTCTAATACGTAACAAAGACTAAAATTATCAATGGATTTACTGAATTTTAACGAAACGTAGATTTCTTTTAATGCAACAGCGATTACATCTCAAAACGCCAAAAATGTTATGATCCACTGCACCAGTCCGTTCTAAAACTGTTGTAGTATCCACAGACCTCGAAGCAGTTTGTATGGCTTGCCACAATTCCTGTTTCGCAGTGAACTGCTTACCATCAGCGTATATTTTACTCTTGATGATAGCCCAAAAGTTTCCGATGCGATTCAGATCTGGAGAGTTGGGCGGCCACACCATCGTCCTTTCGTCTTTGACTCTCAGAGAAGTAAGATACTCCTCCCCTTTGTTGCTCTTGCACAATGAGCATGGGCATTATCTTGCATGAACAGAAGCATTTTAAGGAACGACAAACCTTGCTGATCAAGCCATGGAAAAAGAGCTTCGTTCAAATGCTGGCAATAACCAACAATTTCATCATTATTGATACCTGCCCGCAACAATACTCCACCTCCACCTTTGTGGCGACGATAGCGATGATGCAATTCCCTCTCAATCCCAATCCATCCTTTGGCCCACCCATCAAGGCCATCCAAAATGGTGCTGGTCTTCTCTGTGAACAAGAAAAATCGCATATCCTGTTTCATGATTGTTTTAGCTCAGTCGACCGTCAGTTGCATATGCCATTTTCTCAATGAAGGCCTTTCTTTCAGGAGATCTTACTGCTGCAGTAGAACGTAGCGTACGGGTTCGAGTGGTTTTCGACACCTTGGGAAGGCCTTTTTTCAATAATTGTTTACTGTTGCTTCCTGGACACGCTCACTTGACGCTTAACTTTCCTTCAGATCTCACCAGGTCATGACTTTCAGTTTCTCCTTCTCAGACCTTTGCATTCGACTGGAAGGATCATTCAAGTATTCTTGGAGTGTCTTGATATGACGATTATGAAGATCCCTTTGCAGTTTCCTACATCGTAAATATCTTTTCAGCATCTGTAAATTCTTTAGCACGTCCCATTTTTATTATAGTTTATTGAACTAATATCGTGACTCACCTTCATCTGTAAGAACCCCAGAGACAAATGAATATTATGCCCACTGGGACATCAGCGTCCCTGAGGGGAGGCTGATGTCCCATTCCATTAAATTTGATTCTGTAAGCCTGCCTTGTGAAAAAGTAGACAAATGAACCGACTGGGATGTAGAAGTCCCATTTGCGCGTCATTGCAAAAACACTACGCGGTAACCCCATGCGAAATGACAGCTGTGCAGTTAGTTGCCTCCAGCTCATGAAGGAACAAGGTATGCTTTCTGTTCCATCTAATTTGATTGCCTATAATTATTATTGCATCGATCATGAAAGCCATTCATTGAGGGAATATATGCATATATTTATTTTATTCATAAAAAAGTATAGAAACGTTAATTTTAGACCAAAGGATGCTCAGAATCTGAAAAACATTTCACGGACTTGAGAGTCCCAGTAGGAAAGCTATGACTTCAGAGTCACCGTAGGGTTGAACGGCAAGCCTTAGCAATTCGTAGAAACCTAACGAAATATCGATATGTTTTGCGATTACAATAATTTATTTACCCAAATTATAGCTTACAGTTTCCTTTTACATGTTACGTTGATTATATGTATTTGTGGACTTATAGTCTTTATGATAATTCTAGCGAACAATAAAGGACAAATGACTTAATTGTGAGAACGTGAAACGAATTAATTTTTATTTGTGCTTGTTTTTATTGTTCATTGTGAGAAAAAGTTATTTTTCCTTGTTACGCTAAAATTGCAGAGTAGAAAGTATCAAACTGGTTAATCAAAATTGTTAGTTAGGTTTGTCCATCATATGTTACGGTGCCCGGCACCCCCAGGGGGTCTGTGTAGGTTACTTTAGCCAGTACCTAGGCCTTCGAGACATCTTTCTTTGTGTCCACATTGCATCCACTATGAACGTTGGTCGAATCAACATTTCTTTTTCGTTATTTTTTTGTCCATTGTGAGATAAAGTTACTTCTCGTTGTTATGCTAAGATTTCAGAGTAAAAGGAATCAAACTGTTTATTCACAACAACAGCATGCCACGCGCGTCTGACTTCTGTGCTGGAGGTGCTTGTATCGAGCCTGCCAGGGCGATATTTGTGGCATCCGGAGTGCTGAGTCGGCAATTGCTTAGTATGCGGAGCTGTGTAGGGGCACCTCCCTGACCAGGAATCGGATGGTGGGGGGAGGGGAACGGGTCGTTGAACCTTCCGTTTTGGCGCCACTGTTCATAGTGACCCGTGTTGGGCTGCAGCTGTTCTTACACCTCTGGGGCCAGTTGGCCTATATCCACAGAACAAACCAGTGCGTGCGAGTTTCCCAGTCGAGGGCACAGTCATAATTGACTTTACCGTTTTACTTTTACGTCAGGTTTACTCATCTTATGTTATATATGGGCCTAGGGCCCCCAGGGGGTCTGTGTAAGTTGCCTTAGCTATTAGCTATGCGTTCGGGACATCTTTCTTTCCAACCCACTTTGCTTCCTTCCTTACTTCTACTTGCTCATGATTTCTTCTGGTCCTCCTCATATTTCCCGACTTGCTATTTCCTTGCGCTTTGATCTTGAATAGGAACACCATCATGCATGGGTTCCCAGTTTCTATCGACCTCCTGTACCTATGTCTCTTGGTTTTTCCTCTGCTCTCTCTTATTGCTGAAAGCAACATCGTAAAAAATTGGGTTTGATGCATATCAGTATATCGATCGGACTTGTCGGGTGAAAGTCACTAGCAAATGAGAACTCACGAAAAGAGTGGTCTCCTTCACTTTCTTTGTGCTAAAAACAAATAAAAAAGATAAATACCGATGCTGTTTCCATTCCTAGGAGCAGGCACTTATGCTGGCTCACATTTTCGACTTGGGCCATTCACCAGAAATGTCTTGCCGTTGCGAGAGAATAATCCATCCCATTTTCTCGCCACTAATTCCATCATACGGATAGACTTTTGAACAATCTTTATTTTTAGATTAAATCCAAATGTTCAAATAGCGGCATCGACCTGTGCTGTAATATTTATAAAAACTGTTTTGTAGAGTAAGGGAAAATGCGTCTGCGGGGTCGATTTGAACTTTATTGCCGTAAGAAAAATTTCAAGCCTGTTCTCAATTCAGATATTCTCATTGTGGCATTTCCGTCTGTCGTGATACATCTAAAAAGCTACTAAGTAACTGTCAGTCTTACCGACGAAAGAAAATGTTACTTGGAAGTTGGTTGTTTTTATTTATTTCTATTTTACTCACTGGCTGCATAAAATCCTTTATTAGCAACTTTTAGTTGAGTAATACAGGCCTAGATAGTGTTTGTGCGCTGTAATGAATATTTTGATAAATGTCATAACTAGTAACATATTGGCACTGGAATTTATTCGCTAGTCTTCATTACAAAAAAACTGGAAATATTGTTCAAGAATTATTTTTTTTATTTGTTGTTTCGTCATATATACAAAGTAATACGTTTGCTTCAGTGCAAAATTTATAATTATTTTCTGCAAATTTATGCTTCTTTTATGTAAAGGTTTCACTGGAAAAGCTAAAAAATAACTGTACTGATCTATCATTCACTTTTTATGAGCTATTTCAATTATCATTGCTCTCATATGACAGCTTGTGTGACCCAAAAAAGCATAGCTGCTGGCCTTACTATTTAAGGTTAAGACCGTCAGGTAATTCATTTTAGCGAGCTAAGGATTTTCTCATTCGTGCGATCTTCCAAGGAATAGTACTTTTAGGCTTCGGAAGTTCTAGGTTGCCATGTATGTCTCACTTAATGGAACTGCAAGCACATGTCTCCGCGCACGCAGTAGTTAAATCAACAACAACGTTTGCAATTTCCAGCAGTCCATCGCCAGCGCACATTCGAGGTTGACAAGGAAGTATAGTCGACTAAACACTTTTGGATAATGTTAGGTACTTCTGGAAAAAATAGGTTTTTCTCTTAAAATAAAGTATTTTAGCAATACACTCGGTTCTAAGCCTGTAAAACATACGAAAAAGATTTACCGTTTCTTAAAGATATTTACACTGTTCTGTGCTCTACGTTTTGACAATCTCATGGGTCCCGACAAGTCCAATGAGTGTCGAAGCGTATACAATTCTGCTCTAAGTCCGTCAAGAGAACTAGCAGATCCCGTTGTGTTGGAAGAACAGCTAAATCCATTTATATTGGAAAAAACACAAATTTAGTTACCACGGAACAGGTCAAATCAAAATAGAACTGCACTCTGAGAGTGCATACCTCCGCCAAGCAAAACAGTATTAACGAAAAATTCAAATTGATGCTGGTGACATGATATCTTTTTCACCATCACCAAAATTTGAGCATTTGTGCCTCTTGCCATTAGCAACTCTTCCTGTAAATTTCGTCAAGTTACATCCCTAACTTTTTGAGTAAATTTCTAACAAAATCAAAGAAAAACATAGTCAAATACACAAACGGACTAACGGATCATCACCAAAATTTTATCATTTGTGCTTTTAAACATTTTTAACAATTCCTACAAATTTCAAAATGAATCGCTCTGAACTTTTTGGGTTTTGTGACTGAAAAACAAAAGAACTAACACAGTGACACACGGACCGACAGATCATCACCAAAATTTGGTCAGTTGCTCTTCGTCACATTCCCAACTATTTCTGCAAGTTTCATGAAGACCCATTTGTAACTGTTTTAGTTATGTTACCAAGAAAAAAATAGGGCAATCAAGCAAATGGCAGAACGGATCTTTACCAAAAGTTAATCATCTATTCATTCTTTAACATACTTAACATCTCTTATAAATTTCATAAAGATCTGTCTATAGCTTTTTTAGTTATCCTGATGATAGAGAGAACAATTGACCAATTAGACAAACAACTAAATTCCTGCAAAAACACAACCGTTGCAGAAATGGAAAAGTGAAATCCAATCAAACTGAACAAAGAGTAAAATGCAATTACACTGGGTGAATAATGAAGTCAAATTTTGTTTGATGGACAGGAAAATGTGATTACTCTAGTGTACACGGCTTTAAAAAAAATGACAGCGAAGAATTGATCTTAATTTTGTTACAAAGTTGCTTACGTTGCATGCGCTGCAGCTGCCAACTTGAAGAAGGAAAATAAGGAGTAGTGTTTTAGGCTAAATTCCTCTAACTAACGCAAACCATTCCGCAGTACCAGCTAACAAATGGTTCTGACATTGACTCTCAAGGTCGCAGGTTCAAGCCTCCTTACCAAATGGGCAAGTTTTGCGCGGCACTTGATGTGATCAGTCAGCATCCGGGCTGCATACTGCTGTGTGGTTACTGACCTTTGCCAGCACTGGGGAGGATCGGAGATTGTCGCATAGAGTCTTCTGCTACTGGCGCCATAGCTCTAGACTGTCTGTGATCGACTGCAGCCGTATAATCCTTTGGACCGTGTTGGCCTGTATCTGTAGCACAAACCAGTGCGTATGAGTTTCCCTGTTAGGGGTACGGTCAAGTTGACTTTACCTTTACCTTTTGTGATACGCTGAATAACAGTTCTGTTTTAGCCCACAGTCGATCATCACTCCTAATATACATAGATGGAACTCGGCATCCAGTATACTTGCTGATATCACATAATTTGGATTTTTTCTTGCTCGAGCGAACAGCTGTTTTGTGCATGAAAAAGTCAAATTTATCACGAGCAGGACTGGTGGAAATTCTACGGTTATCTATTGTATTCTCTTTTCCAAGCGCAATGCACTTAAGCAACGCTATTATGCGCTTAGTTTAAACCTGACCCACATTGTTTGACCTACGACTCTTGAGGAGCCGCATCCACCTTGAAGTCGGGTGGCCACTTAATTGCGGCTTTCGTTGGTGCTGTCTGCATGGAGTTAACTCGATTAATATGGTTATCGGGCCGCAGCCACAGCTTCATCTTGCACATTATTTAGCTGCCCCGGAAAACTCTATGCAATTTCAAACTACTATAATTTTTACACTATTGTAACCGCCAGTGGTAAGCTTCGGTTTTTTCTCCAAGTACTGTGCGAGTTTCAATTCACAGAGATTATATACATTTCGGGTTTAGTGTCTTGTCTAAATACGTCAGACCATAGAGCTTAAGAAGTGTGGTGTAGTCTACGTTGAAACTATAGGCACGGCCAACGCAATCGGATTCGGCTGATAACACCAGGAAAGTCGTACGCGTGCATCCGACGCAAGGCGCCTCATCCAATAAACTATACTCTTCTCTTACTGCACCTCGTGTACTCTGACATACTTCGCCTACCTAGCACACCTTGTTTACCAAAACGCACGCACCTCGTCTACGACTCTCTTACAGTACTTTCAGTACACAGTGTTTTCAATTTTTAATTGCGGTCGACCTTCCTTTAATTTGGGGGACCAGCGCCTTAAGGGGCTAGGGCCTCTGGTCGTTTTTCCTTTGGTTCCACTTTACTTTCCTGCACTTTCATACTTCTAATACCTATGATGATTTACTCTTGTCTAATTTTTCTTTCCCGACTTTGTGCTGATCATTTTCATTTAAAATGGGTTTCATATATCCATAGACATATTCTACGTCCTTTGTTACTTCCTCTGGTAGAACTTTTTATTTTATTGACGCGACGAAAGCTCAAACTATTCAACATTTATAATAGTCTTATAGTTTGATAGCAGATAGCTAAAAATCAATTTCCTTAAGCTTTTTATTTCTAATTCTCATCACGCTACAGTATTTAAAATTTGGAAATGTACTACAATTTAGGTTCGCCCTCCTATTTTACCTGTGGTTATGGTAAACCTATCTGCCAAACACTCAATTACCCATTTCGAATTAGTACAGCAGATGTAGAAAAAAAGCTTATTATTTCATTCAATGATTTTTGTTGAATTCAACTCATTCATCCATCTCACCACCTTTGGCTTGCATGGGAATTATTTCGTTGATTGAGCTTTCTCTCCTCTTGTGCGCTTTTCATTTCAAGTTTCGCAGGTACCTATCTTTTCTTCACATAGTTCTTGTCATAAATTATATTGCTCAGTTTTTGTGACTCTGTCTCTCCTATAATTCTACCGTATTGTGAAAATTTATTTGATATCTCCAATAGGAAATCGTTCTGACTCAATCGCGTGTTTTCGAACTCTACTTTCAAAAGTGGTTTTTGTAAACATTCCGCCAGTACATCTCGATGAAGTCCTATAGATACAACGAACAGTAATAAAAATGAAAATAGAATGAAATATAGCAGGCTCACTTCTCAGAGGTGCTTCTCGCATATTATGATTGTTCTTCATCCATAGTTGCCTTTCGCAAGCTCTGTTTCCCATAGTTTACAGATAGATGATTTTGCCTCCTATAAACTAACACATTTCGATTTTCTGTATGTGTAGCTGATATTTTGTAAACGCTGATGCGGGACCTGTACATAAACCACGGTGGCTCTTTTTTTCACCTGTGATTGCTATGGAATAAAATAGAGCAGACTCGGCCGACTTCTTCAGTAGGCGTTTCATGTTACGGTAACTCCTTTCATTCTTATTACCTTAGATACCGCACTTTCATTTGAAGAAAATGCTTTAGAATGTGGCTTTTCAAAACTACTCACACTTCACTCCCAGACTATGTCCTGACTACGTAGTTTGCCGTATTAAAAATGTTCCGAAACACCTGAGCAAAGTGAATAATGTACGATTGAAAAAAGTGAAATTCAGTAGTTATGGCACTAAGAAATTGGACTGCAGGTTTTCATTTCGACACCAATAAAAATTAACAATGAAAAGGAAAAGCACAGCAATGGTTGAAAAATGTCTTGCAAGTTGAATGTTCTTCTATCCAATACCGAGATCGTATAGCGTGCGGACGCATGGACCGACGGAACCTCAAGCAGAATAATCTACTGCAAGTAGCTAGCTGGAACCTGCAAAAATACCGGAGAACAAAAGTATTGATTTTTAATTAACAATATCGCAGAGTTGTATCATACAGAGGTTGTGCGAAGCGCTTTTAAGCGTAGCTGAGCTCTGCCTCGAGATTCCTGTGACGCCATCGTTCAGCCATCAGCGTTGTGCCATGAACAATTTCATTCAACGAGAAAAAAAATTGGACTGAGCAGAACAAAAATATATTAGCTAACTCGTCGTTAATTGAAGCTGTCGCACTAATGCGCAAAGAAATGGAAGGAGGAAATAGCTGGGAAGCCTGCCGCTTTATACCCGTATGGAAAACAACTCACTTTGCCTGCGGTGGGAACGCCGTAATGCACCCTAGGTGCTCATCACTGAAGCAGGCCAGTTGTTGGTCCTTCAGTAAAGTCGGGTGTCCACCCAAAGACTTTCGTAGGACCTAATCTGATTGCGCACTCGTAAGCGTGACCACGGCATGATGTCTATAAATATCGTGTTCTAATTCTTTTCATATCAATCTTTGTGAATGTAAACTGCTCAAAATTAGAAACCATAGTTCGCCATTCACACATTCTATGGTGTTAGAATTGCATTAGCAGCAGAAATTTTCAGCAATTTTTACTCAGTTAAATTTTGTGCAAGCCGGAGCCGTGGCGCGGCAACGTTGACTCATTAGTTGAGCTAACTCTAGGTGTCTGTCACGAAAGCTGTTAAGCGGACCCGACTTTAGGGCCCACAGTTTGCCCATCCATTGATACCCATCTCCCCACCTCGCACCCATGTGGGTCTCACGAGTAATCGTTGTTCGGGTGGGGACATGCAGAGCATACAACAAAGTATTTGGCTCAGAGCATTTCTAAACCTGTGCACGGCTTTCCTTTGCCATGATATTTGTCTGCTGAAAGCTAAGTGTCTTCAGCGTTTTCTCCTTCTCGATGAGGCATGGGCGTCCGATTGTGGCAGCGACTTACTCCATGGAACTGCTGCTCCTCTGAGAGGTCGTGGAGAAGACCGTCAGCGCTACGGACGGTGTCGTGAATTTCTTGATGCTTTCTACATGGTCTTATTCACTGTTTTGTTTGTACCGAACGGATCAATTTCAGATGTCTTGAATCCGTGTCGATGGTTGTCCTTTATATGCAAGCGACTTTCTCTTAGGCCAAATTACTGTAATTGGGCAACTGCTGTGTTGTTCGACAAATTCATTACAATTGTCGAAAATGAGGTTTGCATAGCGTGGCATCAGTTGCGAACCCTTCAGTTCGCAGTAGGTGCTGTGCGGGAGAGGACTCACTTAATTCAGGGACCTTTGAAAGCAAAGGGAACCCGCTGGTGGCTCCCTTCGCTAATCATCTGGCAAGCGTATAATTTTTTAACCGTACCCTTTCATTGTAATACAGGCCAACATTCCTGTTTTCGTCGAATGCACCTTTGAGAAAGTGTACTTTGACATTTTAATCTCTTGTTTGCCTTACAATAATCTCTGCTGTCTTCCACAGGTGAGTGCTGCATGTTCTGGACATTCTCTCCATGACGATTGGTCAGGTGAGTACTTCAGTGTGTGACTAACAACAACTGTCCTTTATTTTTTCTCCTTGTTCACCGAGCAAGAGATCGTCCTGCATTTTTATTAGCCGTTTTATCCATCGCATTACTAAGCATATTCTGATTCAGGTATAATATTTGCTGTCTTTCGGGAGAAATTCATAACTTGAAAAGCTTTTGTACGTAGACTACTGTTAATACTCGTTTGGTCTACCTGTATCCATCAGTAACTACTCTCTGGTTGACTGACAAGTATTATTTGAGAGTTTGCAGTGATCCTCATTGTGACTGGCACGGCTTACCAAACCATTTTTTCAAATCAAATTTGCATAAAATGAGAAACATAAAGCGATCTGTATATTTTCAGATGTATTTTGACGCGAACAATCCAGCGCAACAATCAGAAATACAACTAAACATTAGATAGGTTAAAAATGAAACTATTAATTTGAGCATGTCAAAATTATTACCACGTATTGTATCTATGACTTGGCCTTTTGAAGACTGCACTTTAATAAGAGTTTCATATAATTTGCAACTATTTCTCAGGACACCTTAGCCGAAATATTTTTCCCTCTTCCTAGCAAAATTCTTCCACTTGGGCGAGATTTCTAAATGTTCTTTGTATTACTTCCAACTTCCATATTCTCCATAAATTCTTAATAGGGTTGAGGTCAAGATTTTGCAATGGCCACTCTTAAACACTGATATCATTGTTCTCTAACTAACCTATAGTCAGGCATGCATTGTGCTTCGGATCTTTGACCTACACACAGTTCCAACGGCGGTCAAGAGATATTTCTCTTGCTGAGTACTTTACATTTAGGACAAAATAGCGATAAACTGTTTTTCATATAGTTCCATCTATCTTGACAAATCAGCCTGATCCTGAAGCAGCATAACATCCACAAAACACCATGCTTCCGCCACCACACTTCACTGTTAGTAGGGCATTTTTAGGGAAAAGAGTTTCCTCAGATTTCCTGTAGACATGAGAAATATTAGCGTGGCCAAAAAAAATCAATTTTTATCTTGTTTGATCATTGAACTTGTTTCCAGAAGGTCATGTTTTTTTTCATATGACGTTTTGTATGAGCAGTTATTGCCTTAAAATTGGCCGGTTTCAGTAATGGAGTCTTCATTGGGCGAGAAGCTATGAGTCGAGATCTTCTCAGAATTCTTCCAACCGTCTATAGTAGGGATACACTGAGTTCAGCGTTGCAGTGAGCATCAACGATGTCCGAGGAACAATGGCTCGTGGGCCCCACATGGGCACCAGGTGGGATATGGACAACTGCTGGGCACAAATGGGCATAATCTGGGCTCTAACTGGGAAAACCCGAACTAGGCTCTACCGTGTCTTTACCATCTGAGGCCCATGCGGTCTTTCCCATCGTGGGAAATGAGTTGTGTTTTCCACCTGGGTAAAAATTGGGCTTCCCAGCTGTATCCATCATACGAGCGTTGGTGGGTAACCATACCTTATACCCAGGTGGGCACCAGTGTGGATTCCCATATGGGCATCGTATGGTGTTTCCCATATGGGTACCACATGGGCATCCAAACTCTACCCCACATGAATAATTTCATGGGTCTTCCCATATCGGTCCCACTTGGACACGAATGGGTTTTCCCAGTGTGGGCGAGGTATAGTGATTCCCAAATGGGTACCAAATGGGCTTTTATGCGGCATCCCATATTAGAAATTTAGTGGGTCTTCCCACATCACACCCACATAAATTTCCCAATATGGGTAACATATGGTGTTTCTCACATACAAAACAAACAAACAAATGTCAATTATTATCTCGTATACAGGGTACAATGGATACACCAATCGAGGTTTTCTTTTTGCCTTAATTCTAGAATTTTGAAGATCCAGTAGTGTGAAGAGCAGGAGAAGCAGTCCATGATGAGAGTCAATTTAGGATCCTTCATCGTGCATCGCCTGGCCTCTCGGTGCTGGAGTGCTCCACGCAGTGTAAATCCGTAGCGTGACGTCCGGGGAATCGAACCCGGGCCTCCGTTGATGCGATGCCGATCCGTTGTCACTTCACGGATAGGCTTCCCAGCAAAATTCCACATTAGCAATATAGTGGGCATTCCCACATCAGGCCCATGTGGGTTCCTATGGGTTTTCCCATTGTGGGTGACATGTGGTGATTCCCACATAGGTAACGAATGGATTTTACAGCTGTATCCCATATTAACAATTTAGTGGGTCTTCCCACATCACACCCATAAGCGATTTCCCAATATGGGCAACATACGGTGCTTCCCACGTGGGTAACAGATGGGCTGCCCGGCTATATCCTACATAGGCTAGTGTTTTGGATCTTGTATTAAGATGCAATTTGTCATCAAAGCATGAAAATACACGTTGTCTTCAAGTTAGAATGTAGTATATAACATATACCGCCAGTATATTTACCGAGCTTTAGCTTTAGCAGTAATCTGACGTGTCATGTAAATAGGTCTCCGTGGCTGAGTGGGCTAAGGCGTCAGTCTCAGGTAAGTGGTATCTGTGGGTTGTAGGTTCGATCCCAGGCTAGGCATAGGATTTAGTGGGTGATTCATGGGAATCTTCTGGGATATGCATGGGCAAAGTCTGAGTCTCCCACGAGATACCCATCAAAAAACTTTCTGAAAAAAAGTAGCTGCGACCCATATGGGCTTCTCAGATGGACCCCATTGGGAACATCCCTTCTCGTGCCCATATGGGCATAAAGAGAGATATTCCCGATGGGGCTCATCTGGGAAGCCCAGATGAGTTCCAGCTCCTTTTTTAAAAACCGTTTTTGAATGGATGCCATGTGGGAAACCCAACACTTGCCCAAGCACATCCCAGCTGGGACCCATATAGGCTTCCCACTCTGGCTCCGTTGGATAACATCCCTCCTCATGCCCATGTGGGTTGCACTACATGGGTGCCAGCTGGGATATGCATGGGCAAATGTTGGGTTTCCCATATGGAATCCATTCAAAAACGGTTTTTAAAAAGGAGCTGGGACCCATATGGGCTACCCACGTGGGGCCGCAACGTTCTTCCCACCTGGGCCTCACGTGATGCCCATCTCCATTGTTGCTCGGCGATGTGTTTGGTAGCGGCGCTTGGGTTCTTGGCAGACCTGACGATTTTCCTCTCGGTTCTCTCCGACCACATCCGTTTTCTACCGCACCTCACTTTATTCCGGGCAATACTTTCTGCCGCGTACTTCTATGAAGCGGCTGTAGGAGTTGTGACTTCTTTGAGATCTTGTCGTAACCCTAGTCTGATGAGAGGCTACAGCACGTTGTCTGAGATCGAAGCTGCTCTTCTTATTCTTTGCGTCCGTCTTTGTACTTGTAATAATATCTGAAGAAAGAAACAGTCATCAGAAAGTAAAAAACTCTGAGGTTATAAAAAATTGTAATTTGAAATCGTGACAGCATTATTAAGACAGGACCCTAGGAGATAGTTGAATGCATTTCCATTGAAGGGGAATATATTTACGCATGCATATGATGCACCGTGTCAAAAAAATTAGCATGACCAAATTGATATTTTACTGTATAACTTATTTAATTTTCATTTTTTCATTTTTGTGATTGTTGCGTTGAATTGTTTCCACTAAAATACGAGTACACATATAACCATACACTAGATTTCAGATTTTTTCTATTTGATATACATTTGATTCGCAAATATGCGTTTTGGGAATCATTGCCTGTAATTATGAGTAGCGGGGCCCGTGAAAATCCTACAGTAATTAATGATTTCGCTTACCATAGTTTTACCTGAAGGAGCACTACTAACTTACCCTACTCCATCGGAACTAATGTCCGCCGCTTATCCCTGTCTACCATTATGCAGTCCGTCTACCTTGCAGCTCGTCTAACTTCTTTAGTATTCTAACTTCATCTGTGAATCACGTATTTGTTCTGCCAGCAAAGAATACACAATTGCGTCTGATAAAGAGAGAGATACGATGGTACTTCTTGCATTGTTCTCGTATGTAAGTGCACCCCTTTTCTAAACTCTGTTTCCCACAGTATACCGATAATTTAGCTTTTCATAGTCTTGCACGTTTTAATGTGTTTGTTAACCTATCTGATTTTTTCCCACTATTACGGGACCCATGGATATTGATCAGTAAGCAGTCCATCATTTGCATGCTGTGTTTTATGCGATAGCTATACGATAAAGCAGAGCACTCTCCGATAATTTTCTTCAGTCCCAATAGCTCAACCCTCAGTTCTCAAAATGTTATTATTTTCCCTGAGACATCGCGCATTCGCTTCAAAAAATACTATAGAGTCGGGATGTCCTGCATGAGGCCGGCCTTACTGAAAGCAACAAGCGTCGCAATGCGATTTTCCCATAAGTCATGTTGCAGCAACGCACGGGTGTCGTGAGGAATCCAAGTTGCGTCGGTGGGGACAGCAGACTGCTGAACCCTGCGTTCCATTTTGTCATGAGGCAAATTTGTCGCGTTGCACGTCGATTGTCTCACCGGTGGGGCCGCAGCCTTAGGCGTCACCAGCGTCTCCTGCAAAGTGAACATAATTTGGCGTGACAAAATGAAAATCGAGAGATGTAATAGCGGTGATACGATCTTCATATCTTGGCTTCGAAACTGACTGAAATGTTTTCAAGAAAAAGCACATCTATGGATGAACTTCCTTCCAGCAAAAATCAAAGCTTCTTGCAAAATGAACTTTTCCTATCTAGTGAAAGCGAAACGGTCGTACTAACGCTGGAGCTAAGAAAGGTAGGAAGGAAGAAACATAGGGAGGAACAAGCACATTGTTGTGATAGATTTTGCTGTGTTGATCATGTACTCAATTTGAGCGTGAGTTTAGAGCAGCTGAAGTTTGGATGTGAGCAAACTCAGAAGAGACTACAAATCATTATACACGAGAGTGTTGAAAGAAGCCGTATATGTATCTTCACTGATTGGATTGCGACGGTAGCAAAGCAAGATGTGCATTCAAGTATAATAATACTGTACGTCTGCCATCATCTGCAAGCTGGCTTATTTTTTACCTATCAGTTTTTAACGAAGCGAGATCGGATGGCTTCAGTCTCCAACCTGGCCTGAAAAACCTGGAAAACGGATATGTAGTCAAACGAATAGACAAACTAGAGCATTCTGATGTTAGGCAATGTTGACGAAAAATTCAGATTGGTTCTGAAATTAGGATTTCCTTTTTATTATCACCAAGACATTGTCATTTGAGCCTCTGGACAGTAGTTTCAACGTCTGCAGTTTTCGTGATGAGCCGTCCGTAACTGTTCGAGTTATGTTCTGACAAACTTTGCTCAAACACACAAACGACGCACCGATCATCACCAAAATTTGGTCATTCGTGTACATCAACATTTCTAACAATCTTACAAATTTTATCAAGACCTATTCATAACTTTTTAGGTTATGTTACTGGCAAACATAAAAAAACAAACATAGGGACAAACAAATGGACAAACAAATCAGCACAAAAATTTGGTCATTTACTCTAGTAACAACCGCAACAATTCCTGAAAATTTTATAAAGATCCGTCCCTAACTTTTTGAGCTATGCTTCCAAAAAATGAGGCAGACAAACAAACGGTTGAACGGATCTTCACCAAACTATAATCATATGTTCCTCCTAATATACCTAACATCCATAACTTTTTTGAGTTATCGTGTGACAGACAAAGAGACGTAACAGACAAGCTCAATAGCAGCAGCTTCTTTGGCGGATATAATATACAAATAAATACATATCGGTCTTATTTATGCATAAGATTGGAAGAGCAGGAATCTCTGGTTAGGTTTGGAAGAGGGTAAAAGCCAGTTACTTTAAGAGATATGGTATATATAAGCATCAACTACATGGAGTGAACAATAAGATCAAATTTGATTGGGAAAGCAGTCAAATCGAACTTTGTCACAAGAAAAGTAATATCCAATGGCGTTAAAAAGTTGAACATAATGAATTTAGTCACACTACAAGAAAGGTAAAATCCTAGGACGTTGGAAAACAATACAATCTAATTACATTGGACGAACTCTAAAGCCCTGATACGTTGGAGGAACTGCAAATTCCAATAGCGTTGGAAGTATAACCGCAAGGTGCAATATGCGCTGTAAATAAGTAAAACACTTGACTTCGCTGTACTAACAGAGTGAACAAATTACGAGAGGATGTCTTAGCAATTCTTATACTGAACAGACCGAGCAGCGGAGAAGGTGAAAAGCAATTTTTCTGACTACTAGGTGGCTTAGGTGAGCTATGCGATAGGCGAGTTGCCAGACAAACAGGCACTATGCGACACAGGCAAAGTATGCGACAGGCGAGTTGCCAGACAAACAGGCACTATGCGCCACAGGCAAAGTATGCGACAGGCGAGTTGCCAGACAAACAGGCACTATGCGACACAGGCGAAGTATGCGACAGGCGAGTTGCCAGACAAACAGGCACTATGAGACACAGGCGAAGTATGCGACAGGCGAGTTGCCAGAC
>LQNS02277274.1:2854747-2868777 GCA_001587735.2 Parhyale hawaiensis | reverse complement strand
CAGGCGAAGTATGCGACAGGCGAGTTGCCAGACAAACAGGCACTATGCGACACAGGCGAAGTATGCGACAGGCGAGTTGCCAGACAAACAGGCACTATGCGATACAGGCGAAGTATGCGATAGGCGAGTTGCCAGACAAACAGGCACTATGCGATACAGGCGAAGTATGCGATAGGCGAGTTGCCAGACAAACAGGCACTATGCGACACAGGCGAAGTATGCGACAGGCGAGTTGCCAGACAAGCAGGCACTATGCGACACAGGCGAAGTATGCGATAGGCGAGTTGCCAGACAAGCAGGCACTATGCGACACAGGCGAAGTATGCGACAGGCGAGTTGCCAGACAAGCAGGCACTATGCGACACAGGCAAAGTATGCGATAGGCGAGTTGCCAGACAAACAGGCACTATGCGACACAGGCGAAGTATGCGATAGGCGAGTTGCCAGAGAAACAGGCACTATGCGGCACAGGCGAAGTATGCGACAGGCGAGTTGCCAGAGAAACAGGCACTATGCGACACAGGCGAAGTATGCGACAGGCGAGTTGCCAGACGAACAGGCACTATGGCACTATGCGACATAGGCGAAGTATGCGATAGGCAAGCTGCCAGACAAGCAGCCACTATGCGACACAGGCGAAGTATGCGACAGTCAGGCTGCACTACTCAGAGGTGCAATGGTTCATTTCCGGGACTATATCCTGTCGGGAGTGTCCCATGCCAATCCTCTTCTGCCTGCTTTCTTTAGCGCTGCATTTCTCTCTGGCTTTTCTAAAGTTGCGCATGTGCCTAACATCGCCTCTGCTGTACATGTGGTGGTGGCCTCCCGACTGCTCAGTGCGGTAAAATAACAACATGCAATAGAGCACAAGCTCTGACCTATAGTGGGGCACAAGCGCTCTGTTGGCTGACAAAAGAAAGTGACGATTATAGGCACCGATACCGTTCCGCTGTGGAGGTAAAATGAAAGTCAACGTGACCGCACCATCTATGGGGAAACCTGGACCTACTGGTTCGTGCTGCAGATATTTTTCAACTGGCGTAAGAGGAGTGTATGGCCGCAGTCGATCGCAGATCGCCAAGAGTTATGGTGCCACTGATGAGCGGCTCTTTTATAGCGACCTGTGCCCCCCCCCCACCCAATCCTCCCAATTGCTGGTAAATGTCGGTACCTCTGCAGATGCGCTGCACACATAAGTAGCCGATTCAATACTAGAAGCACCACAGGAACTCGCTTTGCTTGGGTTAGTGTTCAACCTCACAACCTCAGTGTCCTTGTCATCAGCGTCTCTAGCCCGCCGCTATACTGAGGGTACAGCTCCAACAGCCGGTTTATGCGGTAGATTTTTATCTGTACATCTCAGCGTACGAATGCATTGGTATGTGCATTTAAACAACAGAGAAGTGCACAGCCGTCAGAGGTTCAGTTCACTCAAATTTGAAGAGACAAAAGTTCACTACCCTACCAAACAGCAGGGCCGCCCCAGAAGCTAAAACCATATTTTGGCTTCTGCGCTCCGACACGGTGGCCCCAAATTTTGTTAGGGTCGTGACCCTTGCTCTGCAAACGGACTTGGCGGCTGGCAGTTTATGACTTCTTGTGACATACGCACAGCGGGGGTCCGGTACTTTTTGGCGCCGATTTTTTTTTTTTTTTTTGCCGTGGTTTTTGGCGCCGAAAATTTTGGTGCTGATTGAAACAGGACTAAATTAAATTAATGTTTAAAAACTGACATTGAAATAATCGCACAATATGTAAAATGCGCTCGTCAACTTTCACATACTTAAGAAGATAACATCAACACTGATATTGACTAAAGTTATTGATTTAATGCATCTCGTGCTTGAGGGCTAATCCACGCAAATATTCAAACGGCTCTTTTTCTAACCTAACTTGGTAGAGGTGAAGTTTAGCTACAACTGAGATTTTCATTATTTTTATCGCCTACTTAGCTAATATAAAGTATTTTAAGACTTTTTCATGGATGACGTTTCCGTCGCAAATCCTTAGTTTTGAGATATTTGACTTTAAAGTTCCTTTTGTTTTCCGATGGGAAGAAATAACCGGCGACCCCATCGGAACCAATAGGTAACCCAATCTAACCTAAACTTACATAACCTTACCAAGCCTTACCTAACCCAATCTTACCTCACCTTACCTAACCTTACCTAAGTTCCTATGGGACGTCGCAGGTTATTTTTTCCCATAGAAAAACAATGGAAACTTCAAAGTCAAATATCTCGAAAACTAAGCAGTTGCGACGAACAGGTCATTCCTGAAAAAAGTCTCTAAATGCTTCATATTAAAAAGAAAAGCTAAAATAAGGAAAATTTCATATAAATATAAGGTCGACAAGTCAAAAATTAAAATTTGACGTTTCGGGACGTCCTTTCCCATCATCAGAAAATAAATGGAATACTATTGACTACAAAAGCAAAAATTTAAATAAATAAAATAATAAATAAATAAATAAAAATTTATATAATTTTTCCTTCTGTAGTCAGTAGTATTCCATTTATTTTCTGATGATGGGAAAGGACGTCCTGAAACGTCAAATTTTAATTTTAGACTAGTCGACCTTATATTTATACTAGAGGGCCCAGCCGTCAAAAATGACGGCAAAAATTTTGTGATTGAGCTTTTTATTGTTCCGGCTCCCAATATTGGTTTTGCTGTATAATAGGTCTCATCCCTGCAGGCCAGATCTTCCATTAGTTGTACTGTACAACCATGAGTTTTGCGATAGCAAAATATCCCCCCTGTAAGATAAGGCGTGACTATCAGCTTGGTATTGATCAAACATTAAGCTGCCTTAAGAAAATATAGTTCAGTCAAGAGAATTCACTGGAAATGTCCAGGGCTCACCGTATTGTGGATACCAACTGATTGTTGAACCTCGTGCGTCGAAATTTGGCTGCGATGTAAATTCAATATAAAAAGGCGTCTGCTCAGCTTGAAGATTCAACTACTATTATATCATTCAGCAATGAAAGCGGGGATCCAGAGGCTGGGGATCTAGAGGCTGGGGATCTAGAGGCTGGGGATCTAGAGGCTGGGGATCTAGAGGCTGGGGATCTAGAGCCTAGGAATCTAGAGGCTGGGGATCCAGAGCCCGGGATCCAGAGGCCGGCGATCCAGGGCTATGTTTGTCACCGGTACTCCAAGCGCTGAAATTGTATGGTATTTCAACTTGTTTTTCAGTACATGAATTGTCTCCTATTAAACTCTTAACTGCGTGACGGAGTGACATACCAACATTGGAGCAAGCAAGCCACCAACAACTGTGTTCTATTATATAGTAGATGAACTTCCTCGTATTACTTGAATAAGTGATAAAGATCATGAAAATCTCCGTTGTAGCTAAACTTCACCTTTACTTCTAGCCTAACCATACCTAGCCTTACCATACCCAACCTAACCTTACTTAACTTAACCATACTTAACATGGCCATACCTAGCCTTACCATACCTAACCTAACTATGTCTAACCTAATCTTACCAAAACTAACCTAACATAAGACTGGGCGCCAAAACATTCGCTGCCAGAAAGCAAAGACGCCAAAAAAATTTGCGCAAAAAAAAAAATCGGCGCCAAAAAGTCTCATTCCGCACATCGGTGCTCGTGAGGGCACAGTGCCATAGACTTTGGTTATACTGAAGTGGGGCAACGGGCTAAGCTGTGCCCCGTAGCTAAGGGTTACATCGAACAGGCCAGGTCCCATTGCTCGACTTACAGTTTATATTTACAACAGAAGGGCATAAATCTGAGCCAATACAGCCACTACCACTGCCCTGTTTGCGGCGTTACGTACGCATGCGAGATGCGGCTTCATTTTGCTCTGGGGCAACTTCTATCGTTGTTGGTTCTGCCTGTAGCATTACCTCTATGTTACAGTTCCTGGCTTGTTTAAGAGCAACTCTGCTGAACTAAAAACCACCTTAAAAGTTTGACCCTCCTTGCTAGTTTATTTTTTTCTAAGTCATTATATTCATTTTGTATTACTCATGTGGATTATCTTTTGAATTCTTACAATAAGATCTTGTATTCTATTTTATGCTTAGTTGAAAATTTATTTCAGTATCAAAACTTCATATTAAATTTTGCTTAAAATAATCGACTCTTTGTGTGAGCAGAGCTATGCTTCCTGTTGCAGCAAACAAAAGTAAGGACCCAAGTATAAAACGGTTAAATCACGTCCTATGATCAGCACTCTCGTATGAACTTAATATGACAACATTACCTCTGCATCGAGGTATGCGCGGCTCGTCGATAGACGCTACTGCGTGGGTCAGAGGTGACCACTCCAACGTGCTACGAATATTTCTACACTGCTTGGGTCCATATTCATGACGCCATCGGGATGCTCTCTCGAATATTAGGCTGTGCTGCATTTTACAAGCCCGAGAGGCTGCTGCTGCTGCCGTCACCAGAAGATTAAAGCGAGACGCTCGGTTGTACCTCTGTGCTGTTCGACAGCGAGCGGGTGAGACGTATTACGCTCGGTTGTACCTCTGTGCTGTTCGACAGCGAGCGGGTGAGACGTATTACGCTCGGTTGTACCTCTGTGCTGTTCGACAGCGAGCGGGTGAGACGCATTACGCTCGGTTGTATCTCTGTGCTGTTCGACAGCGAGCGGGTGAGACGCCTTACGCTCGGTTGTACCTTTGTGCTGTTCGACAGCGAGCGGGTGAGACGTATTACGCTCGGTTGTACCTCTGTGCTGTTCGACAGCGAGCGGGTGAGACGCATTACGCTCGGTTGTACCTCTGTGCTGTTCGACAGCGAGCGGGTGAGACGTATTAAGTCTTACAGTGTAAACATCGGCTGCTCATCTTCTCATTGTTCCGATAAGATTTAGCAAGTGGCTGCGTTAGATATTTATCAATACCAAGTTCACTCTATATATAAACTTTATTTGTCAACTTTTTCCATATTGTTTTAATTGCATCCGGTATGTTTCAGTTCAATGGTATGAAAGTTGAAGTGCGACCGTTGTTATTGTATTACTACCGGAGCATCCCACGCAGGTACCCTGCAACTTTATTCAGCATCTGTTGCTAAGCTTGGCTGTGAATGAAAGACTTGCGAAATTTTTTTTATTTTATGAATAACCGACACTCATATGTGACTGAACAGTTTGCAAACATCAATTCATTTTAATTATAGAGATACGTCAGAAAAAGTTTGACGGTGCTCTATAGTACACGCTGGCCATTTTGTCTCCCTCTATCACACGAATCCGTGTAGTAAGCGTGCGTCTGCCCCCGTACGAGTCAGAAGTGTTTGACTCTTGCGAGTGAATACCTCGCGGCTAATAAACATTCCCATGGTTGCAATATCATCGTAGCAGAATATGACCTCAGTACAATAATTGCACACAGGACAAGTATTACAATTAGCACTGTAGCACAGGGAGACAGACGTAGAGCGCTTGCAACAAAGCCGTCCTTACATTCACTGCAGCCCTGTTTGGCTAACTCAGATTCCCCAGCAGGCTAGCTGCTCTGAACCTGTGCGGGAGTTGTACATTTTCTTGTGTCTGCCAAGACTCTCCCTCGGAATTAGCTAAGTCGATTTCTTTCCCCACTTTGGAAGAAAAGTGAGGCCTGTCGGAAAAAAATTCGCAACGTCATTAGTGTCCCGCTACAAAGGTTCGGTTGTTACATCTTCTTCTTGATGCAATTTTATGGCTTTGCGCATGAGAGCTATTTTGTGGTGATCAAATACAGCGTAATATCACTAAATTACCGAGTGCTATATAACTAGCAGTTGACCTCTGCAGTACTGCTCACTGCATGCCAGGGCGATGAAACATGCACACACCGTTGAGTTACCTCCAAGATGGCAGAGTTTGAACACCACACTCTCTGACCGCATGGAGGAAATAGTGCTGGCGTTTGATCCTGCAGGCAAGTATTACAGGCCCTGGTCCACGTTACCACCTAAGTGGAGCCGCGCCACAGTCGAACCATAATCCTGAAGGGACCGAAAAGAGGAGGGTTTGGGTGAAAAGCAATGGGCCACGCTGTACCCGCATGACAGGACGCGCCCCTGGTGGTCCGGGCCTTCCTTCCACGCTTTCCAGCAACCCAACAAGCTGGGCACAAGCCATCGCTCCGACCTTGACGTTGCCGGGTGCCCGGAAAGCAAGGCACGCCCCGTCCAAAGGCCTCCAGAGACAGGGAAAGAAAGTAAGCGCGGATGCGCCCCACCGCGTGGACCCGGCACCACACTACATCACTTCTTGCTGCATTTGGGTAATTGCGATCAATGCAGCAAGTTAGGTACCGTTGCAGGTCAAATTCTCAAAGAAAGTGGCCATTGAGCAACAAGTAATCTTTGCTCTAGCCTTTGGGAGGGGAGGCTTGTATATAAATTACGAGCCCAACGAGGTCCCAGGGTAGGCCGTCAACAAAGTAAGTGAGAAAATTCACAAAAACGTTCCGGTTTATTCACATTTTCAGTTTATTATTATGCAATACACTTACTCTCAAACATCTTGTAGATTTGTTGTACAGTACTTTTAAAACTCGAAGACATTAGAAAATATTCTGGAATATTTTTTTCAAGTGATCTCTGGGAGAACACCGGATTAGTTGGTCATTTTGCAATCTGATATCCTGGTGCAAAGAAAAGCAAGTCTTCTGATATGAAAATGCACGTTGTTATGCAAGCAGGCATGAAATTGGGAAAAACTGAAAAAATATATATGACTAAGTGCATGACCAAACTCGCCAACTCTATTGATAATATAAATAACAAAGAATTTGATTGGCCAGTAAAAATCCGAAGACAAGGTCAACCACGAAAATTTCGTCCTCAAATGGTTCGGAAGATCGTTACCATAGCTGAAGTTGATACTCGGGTGACAAGGTAAGACTTATAAATGCATTTCGTAGAAGAAAGCGTCGACGTTAGTTTGAATGCAGCAGAAAACTTACATGAATGATGCCCTAGAAAGGTTACGCTGCCGAAGAATGGCTAGTTGAAAGTCAAAACAAAATTTATCAAGGAACATGTAGATGAAAACAACAATTTTGGAGGCTTGTTTTGTGGTCAGAGGAAAGAATTCGGAGTTGTTCAGCCACAATGATGTGAAGTACAAGGGTCGTTCCATTCCAAAAGTAATGCCTCCTATTTTCTATTCCGCCTCAAGATATCCTAGGAGATTGCATTGTTATCATGGCTGAACTTATGCACTCATGACCCAAAAGCTTCATCTCTCTGTTGCAGATATGCATGGTATGATACTGACGTGCGTCAGAAGCAGAGATGCTTCATTGAGGTCCTCCATGCAAAGAAAAAAAAATGAACCAATTAACATTCACTGACGCCTGTTGAACATTTACGAAGCTTAGGCAGTCGATGTCAACACAGTAAGGAGATGGGTTAGTCGATTTCACAGTAGCGACAGAGATGTAAAGTGACAAAGTGAGCTCAGGATGATAAGTGCAGCCACCCTAAAAAAAACAAAGTGCGCCTCGATCAACTCATCCGCACTGGTCGGCGGATAACGGCGAATGGCGCGCATGCGTGTACAGATGAATGTGGGGTATCAGTGCACTAGATACGATTTCGTCATCCATAGGATACAGCAAACTGTGCGCTGGTTGGGTTCCACGAATGCTCAGACAGAAACATAAGGCACACCGGCGGGTTGGCTGTCAGGACCTGTTGAATCGGTAAGAAGCCGAAGGTGACGGATTAATGGACCGCATCATCACTGATGACGAGACGTGGTGTCCCCGCCACGAGCCGGAGTCTAAACAGCAGTCGATGGAACACTCCAGCAAGAAGAAGATCAAGAAGCAGACATCTGCAAGCAAACTGATGTGCACCGTGTTCTGTGACAAGAAGAGCTTCAGTCTCCTGGATTCCTTAAAACACTGACCTACCGTAGAGTCCCGACCTGGCACCGTCAAACTTCCAATTGTTCGGACCTCTGAAAGACACAGCGTTTCCTCGACAACAACGCCGTAATAGCAGCCCTGGAAATACTGACCGCCTCAGCAGATGCTGACTTTTGCCACCAAGGCGTGAAAACCTTGGGTTTGGTGCGAGCTCTCCCATCCCCTCTCTAATTGATGCAGGGAGTGACCTTGTTGTAGACTCTGCAGCTTAAGCCGACCAGAAGCTGAGCAGGGACCGGGCCCGTGTGATCCTGAACTGAGGTTCTCCGGTTTTGCTTTTAGATCTTCAGAAGTTCACGCCTTCTTCTTGACCTGGACCTCTGAGAAATCGGGTATGTTTCCGCGCTTTCTTTTGAGGGTGACTGGCGTGCTTGTGGCCCGCTCGATTATGTGTTCCGTCGAATGTTATGGCTAGGCTCATTCCCGTAATGCTGGCCTGTTACTCATGAAACGCCTGTTCCGAAGGGTTGTGTCTTATCTCGGACTTCCGATTACAGATCCATCTCGATCACATCTGTTTTGTCTAAAGTTTATGAAAAAATAGTTGCATCGAGGTTGGGTCACTTTTTAAATATGGGTGTCGTACATCCGATACAGTATAGTTTTCGAAATGACTTGTAAAATTGTGATATTCTGCTTCACATTTTTCATGTATTGCAGTTGGCACATGATAGGGGTCATGGGGCTAGGTTGGTCCAGCTTGACTTCAGCGCTGCTTTTCCTAGCGTGAATCACCTAAGGTTGCTTCATAAGCTTAAATAATTGATGGGTGTTGGTGGTTCAATCTTCACGGTTGTTTGTCAGGTCTTGTCTGGTAGACGCCACAATGTAATTGTTGATGGGAAGAAGAGTGAGTTTTTGGATATGGCATTTGGTGTCGCACAAGGTAGTGTTCTAGGCCCTTAATTGTTCATCTTATACCCAAAGTACTTGTTTGATCTTGTTCACAATTTGCTTATTTACGCCGATGACGTTATTTTGCTGCCCGTTTGCGAGAATCCTAGTAATAGGCTGCTAGTTTCAGAATCTATTGAGCGTAATTTATAGGTGATTGACTCCTGGTGTTCCAGGTGGGGGATGATATCAAATGCAGGTAAGACAGAGGCCATGCTCGTGTTTAGGTCAAGTGCAGTGAGGTCTGCTTTCCCCGCACTTATACGTGATGGTGTGTCACTTCCTGTGGTTAATAACCTGGTAATCTTGGGTATCAATTTTGATTCTAAGTTAACGTTTGAGGCTCACATCCGTTCAGATATCTCACGCGCATCGCAGAAAAACGGTCTTATGCGTCGTACTTTAGAATGTGTTTGGTTCGGTATATTTGATACGTCGCTGCTCTAACTGCTACTACGTCTTCCCCTTTCAGAATACTGATACTTAGTCTGGGGATCTGCTGCCGATTGGCATCTCAGTTAGCCTAATTAGTGGTTCGTCGATGTGCGTTTATGGTTGAATGCAAATGAAAAAATGGGCGAGCGCAGGAGATCACGTTAGCATGGCGTGGCTGTGAACGATGGCCACAGTCTGAAGTGAATATTGTTCATGCTGGAGCATCGTTTGCTGCCAATGATTGGCCGGGCTTCGCTAGCTGCGGCCAATCAGAGCTGGTATAGCGCGCTCCGCGTGATGCTGAGGCTGTTGGTGTCCGATCAGTCCTATAGCGTCCTACATAATACCGGTGCACTGTCCCCGCACAGCTCGTATAGTGAGGGAGTGGTGCCAGAGTATGAAAGAAAAAATATCATATGGCTACACAAGCTCTTAAGCTCTGCTTTTCCCCCAGGACAATGTTCAAACCCACGCTTCTGTGGTGGCCATGGCGACAACCCCTGACTTCTACTTCCGACTTGTCCCTCACATACCCTACATCCCCTATCATTCTCCCCTCACCCAGCCTATTCTCCCTCGCCTACAATACTCCACCTCATCTACCCTATCCTCTTCACCCACCCTATGTCCTCTCACCTACCCAATTCTTCTCACCTACCTTTTTCCCCTCACCTACCCCACTCTCCTTTGCTACCCTATTCTCCTTACCTAACTTTCTTCCCCTCACCTACCATACACCTCATTCACCCTACTCCCCATAACCTACCCTGCTCCCCTTCATCTGCCTTTCTCCCCCTCATCGACTCTATCTTCCCTCGCCTACCCAACGCTCCCACTCCAGCTCCACTCAATGGATCAGATACTCTGAGACTTACATTTTGCTTCAGGTCTCGAACGAAAAACAAGACTGCTCAAGGAACCAGCGAATTTCAGCTAACATAACCCCACGCGATAAGAGTATGAGGCACTGAGCCAAGGCCCGCTAGACAACCTAGACTGAACCCAAAGAGACACTGCATTGTTACCTCGACATCCTCGCTTCTTGTTTCGCTACATCGTGCGGTACAAACGGCTGGACGTTTTGCTCAAAAGTCTGCCCACGACTTTGGGTCGGATACTGGGCAGGTACATGTCTTCCATTACCTGCGGCTGTAGCGTATGAGCTTCAAATGCGACGGTATTGAAGGATCTATACGATTGAAACAAATGTACTATGGGAACAATCTTTTATGGAGGCTCATGAATTTTGATCATTCCTTACCCCTTACTAAGTGATACTGGCATCGAGTAGTTCAACACCGTCTGTTTTGAAGCTGCACTGGTAGAACGGTTGCTAGTGTAACAGTAACACAGCGCGTTAGCTGACCGAGCTCGTGCAGCAAGTAAAGTGACTGTGTGATCCTGCAGCAGAGCTTGCAAGAATTCGAGATGTTGACTAAAATGCGCATATTATCAGTGATGATATTTTTTATAGTGGATGAGAGGAACATAAAGATAACTTAATAGCTCATATACTTCGCATTTAATCTTGATAAGGACATAAAGGTGTCCAGCTCTGGGATCCGCGAGACTAAGGGTGTCCCTGCAGCCAATAAAGCTGTCAGTGCGCTCAGCTGGACGCACGCTCAGCTCAGCTGCCGATACGGAGCAGCTCGTGCGCGGCTGATGCGCTTGCTCTGTCACTGCGCATTGCCAGCAGAAGAGACAATTTGCACACATGTAACGCTTTGCCTTAGAGTGGCATGACTGTTTCCTAGTGTATTGTGGGGACAAGGATAATACTGACCAGTTTATCCCAAAAAAATGTACCTTCCTTACTCGTTCCATCTACCGCACTCTTGCAATGTATCTTCCTCGTTTGGTGCACATTAATTTCTGCACATACCGAGAATGTTGCTGTTAGAGGGTCATTTTTTATTGTTCCCTCCACCTAGATGGTTATGTTCTTGTCAAGTTTCCCTGTCTGTCCGTCTATCACTCAGATAACTCAAAAAGTTGTGAACGGATTTTTACAAAATTTACAGGGATTGTTAGGTATGTTAGGAAGAACAGATGATTAACTTTTGGTGAAGATATGTCCATCAGTTTGTTTCGCTGCCTATTTTTTCTTAGCACCATGACTCAAAGTTATGGCCAGATTTGTACGAAATTGTAGAGTATATTAATTAGCAAAGAATAAATGACCAAATTTTTTGTACGATCTGTTTGTCGTTCGTTTACTTGCCTCTGTGTTAGATTTATGCTTGTTAGCAAAATAACTCAAAAAGTTATGAGCAGATCCTAATGAAATTTACAAGAATTGTTAAAAATGATGCAAGACATAAATTGTAAAATTTTGGTGATCATCGGTTCGTTTGTTTGCTTGTCTAATGTTTGTCAGGATGTTTGTTAGCAGCATAACTCGAAAAGTTATGAATAGAGTTTCAAGAAAATTACGTACACTGTTATTACTGGCAAAAGGCACAAATGATATGATTTTGGTGTTGATACAAAAGAAATCACGGTTTCAAAGCTAATTTGTATTTTTCGTTACCTTTGTCTGGCTTGGCGGAGGTATGGGTTGTCAGAGTGCTGAAGTATTGATAATGACATAATAGCATAATTAGTTCCCAGATGTGTCAGGTGATGAACAGAAGCAATGCATCACAAAATGTAAATAACCTAGTAGTTGTGAAAATGAAAGGACTAGTCGCTCTTGATAAGCATGGTGCTCTGAAATATCTTTTCGGTCCTCTAAACCGCCAAAGTGTTTGGAGTCGTTAACAATATGTTCCCCGTGTGTGTGTCTGTGCGTATATATCAATGTAGCTAATTGGCCTTATAGAGATACACCCTTCCGAGAACCTTGTAGGTTAGGAAGGCAAGGACTGGTTCTACTAATATCCTATGTACTATAGGCATATATACGGGTTCACTGTGTATAAAGCTTCATATAACACTAGCAGAACCAGTCCTTGCCTTCCTAACCTACAAGGTTGGCGGGTAAGAGCTCATTGTAAGGGGTGCAGTACTAGAGTGGTGGTCGGTGGTGGTGGGTGGCAGCATTAAGACATTTTGGACGTTTATCTGTCGAGGAATAGGCATGCGTTCCAACGTAGACTTATTTTCCTTCAAAATGAGATCAAATTTGCGAAAATCTATGGTGTTCATAATATTTTTTTCACTACATATATGAAGCTAACAGGCCGTTAAGTGGCCTAGATTTTTGGTACACCGTCGAGAAATGGGCGTGCGTTCCAACGTAGACTTATTTTCCTTCAAATGAGACCAAATTTGTGAAAATCTATAATGTTTATAATACTTTTTTCACTATTTGAAGCTAACTGGCCGTTTGATGGCCTAGATTTTTGGTACCTCTATGGAGACGCCGGCCACTTAACAGGCCGTATAAGAATATTGTTGGCCACCTAATAGGCCGTATCGAAATTTATATTTACATGCAATGCAACAACATAACAGCTAAGTTGTGAAAACCTTCATGTTTTGTGTGTGGAAAGCAGACTATTTTTGTATTTTCCATGAGTGTTTTTGTTAGCTATTTAGTGTAAAATATAACCTAGAATTTACATACCGGTAAAACTATTTGAGTATAAATATATATATATTGTTTTAATTAAAATCATCTCCTTATTTCTTTTTTGAACGGTCTTTATTATATATTTTTTATTTGCGCATAATTTGTATTCATTAGCATTGTGTCAGAGTCTGTTTGGTGCAGGTAATGCTATCGCAGCTAGTTGCTGGTGGTGAAGGAGCCTGACGACGCGTTTCGACCATAGCATACGCTCTTTATCAAACCGTGATTTCGAAGTTGCTAACAGGCGGGCATCTGTTAGAGGTCCACATATTGTAATAGTAGCTGGCAGGAGTTAAAAATAAATGTTGTGTACAAAGAAGTACTTCAATTTATTCATTCATAGTGGTCAGTGAGTTTTAGGCTGGGTGCTGACTGGCTGTTGCGCTCGACTGATGAGCTTGATAGAGGTGGTGCTTACGCTGAAGCAATTTCCATCCAATTTCAGTATTCTTGACAATCCCATTAATTTATTGTTGATGATCGGTAGTTTTACCTAGATTTTTGGGGCTTCCATTATTTGAGGTCGTTGAAAATTACCATTTGCCATTGCGGTGTAAAATTATTGATACAGAAACCAATATTTCACTGATAATGGTTGTAATGGTCGTCTGGTGTTGCTGTAGGTTGTGGGTTTCTGGTCCTCCTGATCCGAAATGAACTGTTAGCCGTCTTGACAGAGTAGAGAGAGTATACGATGCGCTTTGGATCCCATTGTCACCAAGTTTACATTGACACTTGTATAGTAACGGTTTATTTGACAAGAAGTGCGATGTTACTTCTTCTTCTTGAGACAAGCTGGTAGATGTTGGGGCTCTTATATAGGATGACGAGTCGTAGTCGAACGTGCAATTCGTATAGATCCTGATACGTTGTTTAAGCACTCTATCGCCTATTTTGTATGCTCCTGATATTTAATTTTCGTGGAAGACTTTGTTATTATTAAAACTTCACGCTTGAGCTCCCACGGACAGGTAATACAACCCAAATGAAGCATTTGCAACACCAGGAAGCCCAAAACGCTGCTAAAGGAAATCCAGCAAAAACCATTAACAGCCGACATAAAAGCCCGCAGGCCAACACGACCAAAAGCCGATGCAGGCAACAAATTCCAAACTTTAGCCGACCAGGGCACGAAGCACCGGCAGAACTGATTAGTTCGACATATGACAGCCTCCAAAGTGAAAGAGTGCGCTCCGCACGCAGCACGAGTCTC
>LQNS02277274.1:2826069-2853446 GCA_001587735.2 Parhyale hawaiensis | reverse complement strand
TGCCAAGGGATCAGTAATAATGCCCCCACCATGACCCACAAGGGGCGGTAACGAAGGTTCAGCACCGAACACTGAACCCTTCAGCTCACTCCACCAACGATGTGGATGGTCAATACTCAGCAGAGGCTCCCTGGAACGCTGCCTCAGACGCTGCTGAGCCTCCCCATACACACGCTTAGCCTCCGCCCTACGATCAACATAGGTCTGCCACAACGTGTGGTCACGCGAACGCCGCCATGCCTGATACGCCGCCGGTTTAGCTTCGAACGCTAACCGACACTGGTCATCAAACTACGGCTTATCCCGAGACCTCACAAGAATAGTCCTCTTAGACTTAGGGACAAACCTCTCCAAAATGGACACAGTCAAGTCATTGAGCTCAGAGACAGGATCTTCACTGTGAATGATCTGGCGTCATGTTATAGGTGGTCGTTATTTTTGCTGGTTGGATTACGTTATTTATGTATTGACGCATGATGGAGTCAAATTATTGCTGATTTGAGTGGCCATTGTTGACTGAAGCTTGTTTGAGATTAGTAATTGATGCAGTATGGAAGCGTTTCCATGTTGATGATATTTTGTTGCATAGATGAATTAGAGCATTGAGGCCATTTGTTTCTGGATTTTGGCTTCATGCATACGGATGTGATGTACTTTTTTTTTGGAATTACTATCTACGGCTACGTCCACAATGTTGATTCTTCTTTTGATGTTGAGTTCATGGGCGAACCTCAGTGCAGAGTACAGATGTAGCTTGTATTATTCTTTTGAGTTACAATCGTCGGCCAGTATCTTAAATGACAATGAAACAGTCGTCTATATAACAGCAGTAAGTTCTTGGTTTGATGATCGTAGTTTTCTGGAAATCTTTACTTTTGATTTAAGGTGTTACATATAAAAGTTGGCGAATATTACTCCGAGAGGCGAGCCCATGGCAACTCTACTTGTTGGTAGAGGCTTTCGGCGATGTGCGTGAATGGTGACTATGTTGTGCAGGCGAACAGTAGCTTCCACAGCGTTTCTTGATGAGTTGATGAGGCAAAGTTTGGTGAGCATAAGCTGTTACATATGTCCATGGTTCACAGGATTAGAGCGTTCGTGAAGAGCGACTCAACGTCAAGTGATACGATAATTGCTTCAGGTTCTGTTGAGTGGATTGTCTGCTGGTAGTCGCCGGTAGAGGTCCTGGCTCGGTATAGGTATGGCGAAATATGTCGATTCGATTCTTTGGCTGTTTGTATGTTGAGTAATTGCCTCTATATACCTATGTTACAACACTACTTCAAATTCCCTTTTCATTCTCAGATTATATATCTTCCGGTTTATACGTTCCGACTTCGTACAGCACGGAAGTGCATATAAAACTACGGCGTGCTTCGTTGTTTATGGACTGATATGACTATAGCTAATATGTCTCGCCAATCCTTCAAGGCGAATTACGCGCGAGACAAAATCCTCCATGACATCGCCTGTGTTTGCTTCTGTCACCTTGGACAGAGCTAAGCGGTAACATTTGTCACTGCTTTATCGCTATGATAGTTCGCTTAGCTCCTTTGCTGCGCACACTCATTGTAAACAACTGGTCGTTGATCAGAGCAATATTGTTATATTATTACTCTACAGTATATGCTAACTCGTAGACAGTGATTGCTTTTGCCTCGACACTTTATTGGTCGAGCTTTCGGAAATCTCAAAGAACGTGGTTGTCAATGCGAAAAATTCAGTTACGCGAGTTTTGATGGCCAAGTTTACGGCTTAATTGATGCAGTTACACTTTACATTGCTCAGAAAATAAGATTTACTAACCATCTAATATAGTGTAGTAATGCAGAAAGTCACGTGTATCTTTACTTACCAACGTACTTTTAGCCACGTCTATAATGAACGAATATCATCATAATATCGTAATGTGTTCTGTAATTCTAACAGAATTGTCATTATACTATTATTTATTCACTTCTTGTAATACATGTCCGTTTCTCAATCACTCCTGAGTATGGTTAGCGGGTCTATATCCTCTAAATTTCCCATCCCGCTTTTTCTCCCTATTTTAAAGACCCTGTAAAATTACCGTTCACTAATGCTCAAAGTCTTGCCCTAGCCCATTTTATTCTGCATACTGTATTTCATTCTATGAAAAAAAAAATTCCCCAGCTCTGTGTAACCAACGCTTCTCTCAACGGAAAATAGTGTCAATTATTGGTGTCGACATCATCTCATTAAGATGCAGGCATGCTACCAGTGACTCTCTGCAAACCAAATGCTAATTCTCTCTTCTGTTAGTATTTAATATTATTCCTCTGTCAGTACTAAGAATGAAAACATCAGGATGCTGCAGCTTAATGTGCCCTAACCTCGATGGACACAGTATCCATACAAGAAATACATGGTTTTGTTTTGGTGAAAATTGATCGCGCCGGGATTTTCCTAGCGGGCTGATCATGCGCGTGGTCAAAGAGTGATTGCAGCCGCTAGACAAGGAAAATTTCAGAAGTTGAAATGCAAGTTCTTGAAATTTTCTAATATATAAGGATAATTTCAATATTCTTATCGAGATTGTTTGTAATATTGACTTGCAGAATTTAGTTTTGTAAGTTTTATGCTTGTCCAGCGTTCAAAATGCGTCAAATACTGCTAGGTCACTTATGTACTGACTTCAAAATAGAGTAATATTTTTAAGCAATCCATTCCCCACCGTATTCCGTGTAAATAAGATAGACATTTTTCTTTGACAAACACTATAATTTTTCTCTGTTTCCTGTAAAGTGCATTAAGTGGAACGCTGCACAACTAATGAAAAGTCTCTCCTATGTTAGTATTAAGTGCTATTCTTATGTCAGTCTTAAGTATGAATACCTCAGGATGCTCTGCCCTAAATATGTTAGACACAGCATCCATATGAGATATAAATACTCTTATCATTATTATTATTACCTCAGGATAGGGAAGCTCAGAGATAGTTTTGCTGAACTCTCTGCTTCATATAGTGTAGCGAATAATGTATACGTTCCACTGAAATGTTTCGTTCTTGGAGGCCCGTTCCGTTTACCTTTAGGTATTTACTAAAGAAGACACGAGATGTCATTAATCTTTACCCGCACTGCAGTCTTATGCAGGGGCCACACTAGGCATTCATCCTCGCAACTTGACGTCAGGACGCGCAGCTCGTACGTCTTCGTGCAGCAAAATTGTTGCTAGCAACAGACAAGTTGCGCCTACGCGGCGAAAGGTCGCTTGAGGTTTTCTACGGGCAATCAGTTGGTCGTATAGCCGCGGAAATCGAATTTGTATTTACAGTGTGATTCCGAGAGGTTATTGAAAAATGCCGTTTTGTTATTTGTAATGTGTTTTTGAGTCAGAAATACGAACTGAGAGGAACTGCTATACAGTATATCGGCTGAGATTCCGTTATCGGTTCCAGTATTTATGGTAGCACAGAAAACCAAGTGGCAGGGTTTGCAACGTATTGCTTAGTAGAACAGGCATAGTGCTATTTATTATATTAACTTCCAAGTTATTTATCACTTCTCCCTGTCGTCACTGTTTCACGCCTTCAGTTTCCACTGCCATCGTCGGTTGTTTGCATCCCCGTCCAGAGTACTGCACAACAGACTACGCTGTGGCAAAACGAATAAATTAGGCTTTCCATAAGGTTCTCTTGCTTCTTTATAAACGTATTGAAAGCTTCTCTGATTTCTATTGCACTGCAAATTTGCGGAGAAATATGAAACTTTACTACAAGTTATCTCAAGCAATACAGCCTGCAGCACCTGCAGTTGCAACATAGTGGCGTTACACAAATATGTATCACTCAATAGCGTCACTCCTTTTGCAGCGGGGCATCTTGGGCACTGTTCATTTACTAGAGATAGTTATGTCAGCTCTATGGGAACAGCCTTTCGCCCAATCTTAGCCAATCAGCGACCGCCGTGACACCATCTCAGCCAATCAGCGATCGCCGTGCATGGCGTCAATTTCAGCCAATGGGCGACTGCCACAGCACTATGCTGGTGTAAACAAATTAGGCCGCGAGCGGCGGCTCCTTGTCTTGCAGTATACTAAAAAGACTTTACCGCCAATTATTTATCATTTATTACCTCAAATTGGAACTACCCATACTGGCCATACACTTAATTGCATAAGTAGAGGAAAATAATAGACCATAGATTTGATGTTTTGTATTGCGTCTTGATTTTCAGCGTCATAAAAAGAACTGAAAAAATCATCTGAAAATGTTTGCCTAAGTTGAAGCGAATGCTTTGCGCAGAATAGATTCGCATGAGTTGAAAAAGACAAAATTTGACGATTTTTGTTCACCAAGAAAACTTTGCATTACAACAAGCTATAAAGTAGAATGTAATACACACATGAAAAGCACAATAAACTGCAACTGAATAATTTCACCAACGTTTATGTAATAAGCAATCGCGATACACACTTAACCTCTCGCACACACGACGCCATATTGGAAATTACCCAAGATGTTCAAAAATCGAAATACTACTTTTTCTGAAGCCCGCTTCGCTCTGAAGATGCAGCTCCGTACTAATTGATACGAGCCAACGTGGATGATGGACGCTTATCCGTTGACAGTCGCATCGTTGTGAATTTTTTCGTAGCAGTTGAAACTTACACTGAGTGGAAGCTAATACATTTTTCATATACTGCAACCAAATTTTGGCTTCGATCGTTCAACAACTGCTGGTATCCATGATACTGAAAGCACTGATCATTTCCGGTGAATTCTTTTGATTGAATTGTATTATCTTGTTGCTTCTTGACTTTCAAGCGTTTCATAATTTATATTCGGCTTTTTACTTAGATAGATAGGAGGCAGTAGACGAACCAACAGGCCCATTCCCAAAGAGACATCGGAATTTACGCCCCGGCTCTGTATGAGCTGTTGCCATTATATTAGTAGAATATGGAGAACTGGAGAAAAGATAAAAAAGGGGGCAGACTCCCAGCCAAAGAGATGACTATGAATGCACGCATGCACGATCAAGAGCCGCTGATATGCGGAGCTTAGAGATGTCAAGCTGTGTCGTTGGAGCGGTAGAGAGAAGAAGACGGATGAATGTGGCGTAGGAAGCTTTGGACGTTAAGAGTTTGCAACTCCTGAAGGATGAGCTCTTAGCTGTCTCTCCTAATATATGCCAAGACGATTTTTAAACGCATTGGCTGATTCGGCACTAACAACGCCGGAAGGGACGCTATTGCAGGATTAATATTTTCTCCTCGCAAACTCATGCCTCTACTCTACTCATGCCTCCTTTGATGAAAGATCAGTCTTAGATGTATGAAGCATAAATTTTGCAACAAAACCCGCCGCAAGAAAGAACAATAAGAACCTCCTCACAAAACCACTGCCGTCATTTTTGGCGGCTGGGTACTCTAGTGCATACATACAGCTCACTGAGGTCGATGTCGCCGAGTACCCGCAGTAGAAAAGTGCATTTTTTGAGGCGGAAGTGGAACAAAAGGACGTTGTGACTCTATAGAGTACCATAATTAAGAAATTGACCAGAGTAAAAATTCGATTATTTGGTGAAAATTGATGTCCTAGGATATGGTCTTCCCTTAACTCTATCTAATCCTAGGCGAGATAAAATTGTACCGCCCCACTTACGTCAGGCAGCGTCACAACAGCAGCAGCTATGCATTGTTAATTAGTCGTCTACAAACAAGCACGGGCTCAGATAATGAGGCACACACGCTCCTCACTGTTTGATTGGTGTGCATTCGTAGATTACTTAACGGAAAATAACTTATGAAATTATAACTAAAAGACAGCAACAAGGCTAGAAATGAAAAATAGAAGCGATAATGCGTTCAGCTCTTTGAAGTAAAAGATCATTATCTAAATTTACAACATACAGGTTGTAGTAAGAGCAGAAACGTCGATAGCCGTCATAACTGAAGCATAATTATTGAAGTCCTAGCATAGTGTATAACTGATTAGCCTAAATGTATCAGGAAGCAGAGAAGGCCTAATAATTGAAGTCTGGCCCATTCTAACTGTTCCCTGCTGCAATAATCAGTGCAGTACCACTGTGCAGTTATCTGCAGCTTCTGCAGTTACCGTGAAAGTATGACAACTGCTGCAGATGTGCTGCTGGAGCATTCAACCTGTACTGTCCGGTGATATTTGCGTATATTCATATTTAAATGACAATTAAACTACTCTTAGCCATTATTTTTTTTAAATAAATAGGTAAAGTAACAGTCGAATAAATGACTTTGAGACTCTGAAGAAAAAACTCGTACAATGATGAAGTTATGAGCATTTTATTGGGCGACATAAATTTATCTCGCCTTGGCGCTCAAGCGTCTGAAAAAGAAATTGGTAACGGATAGGGGTAACACAAATGCGCTTACGGTACTATGGCCTAGAAATTTCCTTTGTGCAAGTCTCTCCTTCATCCAGCGCTCTAACGCTCGTCACATTGAGCCTCAGGAAAACTTGCACGGAGGTTCGCATTGCAATAGCGCGCGTCGTAAGTATGGAGCCTTGCCAGAAGTTTCATTTGCTCGCAGCTTAGACGAACGCTGCCATTGTCGTAGAGCAGCTGCTTTACAGCCCAGCATGGGCCATATTGGTACCCCAGCCGCAGAACAGCTCGCACCTTCCTGGCCATTGCGATCCCTAAATAATTTGCAATTGCGAATAACTGTTCTGTTCTGGGGCCTTTTCTATCCGCTTTGCTTGCGCTGTTCGATGTTTAGTAGTTTGTGCGACGGTTTCGATTCCCCTAAGCAAATTGGTAAATATTAAGGAGCAGCGATATTTTTTTACGTACAATACGACACTATCACACTTCCCATTGTAACTTCCGTAGTGGTGATTGCATCATCTTGTTGAATTTCAGTAGCTGTAAGCAATAGTAACTTATTATAATGAATTATATCCTGCAACACCTACTAAATTTTGCATATTTATCGTATACATGCCTGGCATGCTGGAAGTGTGGATTTCATAAAGCCTTTAGTCGTCCTTTGGTTTTAGTGTGTTAGCATAGCGACTTTTGGTTGTTTTGATGGCATAGTTAAAACTCCTACGTCCACAGTTAGGCAGGCTTCACTAATCCTCGTTAATTTCCAGCTGCTTGTTATCTTCTAGGAAATGAATAAATACACTCGATTAGGCACACATGAGGACGTCTTACAAGAACACGCGAGCCACAGCTTATCGCTCGAGTTATATTAGCCAAATACTATCATTACGTACTAGATACATATATGTGTACACTACATTTCCGTCCATTTTTTGGCCCCTGTCTCGTAACCGTATTCTCCTGAGCTCTTTTCCAAAACTTTTCCACCGACAGTATCCTAACGTTTTCTTCTATTGAATCTGTAAAACATTTTTTCATCATCTGAAAATTCGCCAGGCATGCCAAATTAAATGGTTGTTTGCTTCCCCATCATTTTTTTTTCTATTTAGAATGCTGTTGTTTATTTTTTTTTATGCCTATTCACCACTGGACGAATTGAATTCTGCTACCTTCTTAATACTACTTCCTCTGACTTCTGTAAACAATATAATAAAAACCGTCGTGTGTTTATTTGTTTATATATTTACAAACTTATATATTTTATGTTTAAACATTTATTATTTGTATGTTTCGTGTCACGCTCTTTGCGAAATAGGTATGCGAAAAATAGGCCGGGTTGCAGTTTTTGTAACTAAGTTACGTTATCATTGGGGCCAATTGGCAGGTTGCGGAAGATGGCAAAAGTGAAATCTTTATCCCTTTATCTTGCCTGAAACAGTTCTTGTCATCGAATTACTGAAGCTCTACCGCCCAGTCGGAAATAATGGTTGTGATTACAGTAAAATATAGTGGTGTATGAGAGATTAAGGTCGATTATGGATAATGCAACAATATGGTAGATATGTCGACCAAAAGATAACGTTGATTTTAGTATATTAAAGTCGATATTAGTGGGGGCAATATTGGTTGTTTAAGGTTAGTCAGGAAACGAAGATCGATGGTAGTACATGGATGTATGAAGACTATATATGGTAGATGGTAGTACATGGATGTTCGAAGACTATATATGTATGGTAGAACATATTCTAGAGCATAACTAGGTAGGTTATCAACGGATTTCCGTAAGTACGATCACGAGTAATATTCCTCTCATTATTTGGGGAAGAATATCTATGGGTTGCCATGGATTATAATATGGCTAGAGTTCCCAACATAATCGACCAAAATAATATTGTATGACTGCAAAATTGAATGCGAAACATCTAAAAATTCATATTATAGTGCAAATATTGTGCTCATTTTCAATTTTTTCTTTCCTGTCGATGAATTGCAAAAAAAATGCAGGGTATGTATGGACGCTAACTGCCTTGACGTTATTTTTATCTATTGTTTCTTAATTTTGCTAACGCTTTACCACTTTAGGGTAGTTACCCATTGTTTGTATTTATTAGTTGTATCCTTTGTAAAACAGTATTGCAATATTTGATCAAATATTACTATCTATTTTTATGTTCATTCAGTTTATACCTGTGAAGTTTCATAAACAAATTATTCCCGTTAGCGTTATGTAGAAGAATGTCAAGTTTAATGATGAATTTGGCCTTACGTACTTTGACAACGGGTATGGTCAAAATTCATCAATCGACTAGTGACTGAACTGTGTTGTATAGTTATCTCCGCCAAGGAGGTTATGTTTTCGTCGTGTTTGTCTCTCTATCTGTTTGTCCGTTTGTCTGTCTGTCTTTCTGTCGCTCTGTCTGTCTGTCACCAATATAACTCAAAAAGTTATGAACCGATTTGGATGAAATTTACAGGGATTGTTGGGTATGTTAAGAGGAACAGATGATTAATTTTTGGTGAAGATATGTCCATCCTTTTGTTTGTTTGTCTACCTCATTTTTCTCGATGCCATAACTCAAAAAGTTATGGATGGATTTTGATGAAACTAACATGAGTTGTTAGGTATATAACAAAGAGTAAATGACCAAATTTTTGTAACGACCCGTTTGTTCGTTCATTCGTTTGTCAGTGTTTTTAATTTTATACTTGTTAGCCCATTAACTCAAAAAATAATTAATGGATCTTTATGAAATTCATAGGGATCGTTAGTAATCTTGAAAGACATGAATGATCAAATTTTGGTGCAGATCGGTTTGTTCGTTTGTATGTTTGCCTCATGTTTGTCATAACGTTTGTTAACAGTATAACTGAAGAAGTTATGAACGGATCTTCAAGAAAATTAAACAAGCTGTTATTAATATAAAAAGGCACAAATGATTAGATTTTGGAGTTTATGCAAAGAAAATTATGGTTTCGGAGCCAATTTGAATTTTTTGCTACCGTTGCCTCACTTGGCAGAGGTATGCGCTCTCAGAGTGCTCTAGTTGTATATGTACCAGCTTAGAGTTGAAGAAGTCGTATATAAACATGCGTTAACAGCACAGGCTGGTTCAAGCTCCTACTCTATAGTATCGTCCTGAAGTTTAGAGCCTTTCTCCATTCTGAGCTGCAGGCCAAACACGCACGTATAAATAACCTTTTTTTTGTATAAGCAATTAATCATCAGTAAGCAAAGCAGTCAACAGTTGAAAAAGTGGATCTTTGTAGAATGTGTTTAGATCATTCGTTGAACACCGTCGATTTTGAATGTTAATGGTTTTCTTACGGTTCACAATCGTAGATAATGGTTGTGCAGCTAAAACCTTAATGGTTGTAATTGGGTATGTATGGTTTAGAATTATGGTTGGTAATATGGACGAAGGTTGTGACATATCTCTACCATAATGCACCCCATAAATGGTTGAATATGGAGGATGTATCGATAATAAACAACAAAGATCTCTACCATAATCATAGTTGTTCTACTATAATCACAACCAATATTTCGGACTGGGCGAGACCCGTGGAAATTCCATGGTTGATTGAAATCTGTATACATTCCAAAATGAACGAGACCACGCCACCGCACGTTACGCTATTGCAATTTACCCGAGTTTAACCTAATGCAGCTCTTCTAACGTAACATACCCCATCTAAGTTAACGCCCGTCACTAAACCCTGACGAACTCTTTCCAGCTCAATAATGTCTGTCAACCCTAACATAATAATTATATTGTCTCCGCTAAAGTAACCCGTGGGTGACCCGTGACAATTTCACGATTACTTAACGATCTCGATGTACGCTATTATAACTCATTTTAGCTTGACTTAGCACAGCTCTTCTAACGTAACCCATTTCGTAAATAACGCCAATCTGAGGTCCCAGCCGTCAAAAACGACGGCAGTAACTTTATGATTAAGCTTTTCATTGTTCCGGTTCCTAGTACAGGTTTTGCTGTAAAATAGGTCTCATCCCTGCAGGCCTGATCTTCCATTAATGAAACGCAAATTGTACAGCCATGAGTTTTGCGAGAGCAAAATATCCCTCCTGCAAGATAAGGTGCAAATATCAGCTTGGAATTGGGCAAACGTTGAGCAGTACTAAGAAAATAGAGATCAGTCAAAGGAATTCACCGGGAACGCTCAGGGTTTACCGTATACTGGAAACCAACCGATGGTTGAACCTCAAGCGTTGAATTTGGCTGCAATGCAAATTCAATATAAAAAAGCGTCAGCTCAGCGTAAAGTTTCAGCTGCATCTAAGAGATTCAGCTAAAGAAAGTAGTAGTGAAGTGGATTACGGACAAAAGGAGCCAAGACTCCCATCAAAACTTACTCTCTCGAACTGCTAAAAAGAAATTCATCTAAAACTTTTACAACATAGCGTATTTCCGACAGGATGAAAATACTATCAAAGATATTGCCTTAGACGAATCCCGCCTAAAGAAATATGGGAATTTTTCTCCGTACTCCTCCGATGACGCTGCTATGGATGCAGCTAAAACCTGTTCAAATTCCACAGAATAGAAGCAATGTTCTGCAGTGGTATCTCAAACCCGTATCATCCTAATTGCCACTATCTAGCTAATACTGAAGGAACCTACAAATACTGAAGGAACATACAAATATTGAAAAATTCCCAAGTCAGGCAGTGAATCTTCTGCCGAAGACCTGCGAGAAGTAGCAGCTAAAATTTGAACTTGACTCATTCTCCTGTTCTCCTGCAGCGTATTCTAACTACATATCTGGCTGGCCTATAGAGAACGTCAGGCCCCACAAAGCAAACATAATATGCTGTGAAAGCAATGAAAAGGGGTAGATAAGATACGAGTAAAATGGTTTTCATGTCTTTGCTTTGCTGGAACTTCGTTCCAGCGAAAATCCTAGCTTCTTTCGAGTTGAACTTCCCCCGTCTTACATTGAAAAGCGTAACGTGCAGACACACGGACGGACGTACGGACGGATGGAGCCTCAAGCAGATAATAATGTAGTTTTCAGCTTCTCTTAACTCGGTTATAGAATCTGATTTTTGTCACTTTTTCCATACATTGAAAGATGTTTGTTTTATTCATTGAAAACTGATAGGTAGAAAATAGGCCAGAATGCAGATGATGGCAAACGTAGATCTGAATGTAGCTCTATCTTTTCCAACGTTGAATCCACTCAGTGCAGATACATACAGCTTCTTTGAGCACCCTCTTGCAACGTAATTCGCAATCTTTTCTAAGGTTTCCTTTACCCGAGCTTCAGCTACCCTGAGTTTACACTAATGCTGTTATTGACTGCATAACTATCGAAGCAGTTGGCAAGATATTCTTCAGCGGTAAGGAGGCGGGTACAACACAAGAGGATTTCTTCTCAACAAATGATTTTCACCAATTTGGGTTCTTCTTTCAATAGAACAACATATCACTTGGGGAAAAAACTTCCGAGTTATATGATAACATCGAGTGTCCATGATACAGAGCTTGGTATATATTAGGAGACAAAATTCAAAACATTGCTTTTCAGCGCATCACTGAATGAAAGCGTAGCATTGCTCATCCCTAGCACTAATAGGAAAATTATGTTCTATGAACACGGGTCATTGCAAAGTCTTCGCTGTCATTCTTGACAGCGCGGGCACTCTAGTGATGAATACTAATCGCTCATATGGTACACAAAAACTCAAGCACAAAGCTTGAAGAACGACCTGAAGTCAGAAGTTCTTTCCGTATTTCATAGTCAGCATTTGGAATAGACTTCCTTCCGACGTTGACGCTGCGGAGACCGTCTACGCGTTTAAAAATCGTCTTGACAAACATTGGGAGAGACACCCTTCACAGTTAAGAATACCTCCTCCAGGTGTCGTGAACTCTTAACGGCCAAAGCTTCAGAGGCCGCCTTAATCCATAATTTTCTCCTTTCCGTCCCAACTAACTTGACGTCTCCAAGCTGCGCTGATCTGCAGCTATAAATCGTGCTTGCATGGTCGTCTCTTTTGCTCAAGTTTTTTCCTTTTTCTTCTTTTTTCCTCAGCCATCTAAGTGTTGCTGACACAATGGCAATAGCTCATAGAGGACCGGGGCGTAATTCCCAGCGGCTCCCTGGGAATGGGCCTGTTGGTGCGTCTATGTACTGCCGCCTATCTAATCTAATTATTTCAAAGCGTGTGGCTTCCTTAACAATTCTTGGCTTACCGAAGGATGAAAAAGAATTGAGCCTCCTATACAACGGCGGCCGTAGCTGCAGCATTTCATTAACCTCGAGAGAAAATATTTTTTTGTTGCTGTCACTACTTATTACCCGACGTGGTGCAACACTTCTAGACTGCGACTTATTACGATAGCGCTGCAGTTTGTGATGCACCGACTAATGACTTGCTACTGTGAGCCATATGTAGTGCTTTTTTTTAATTTCCTGCGACAGTGCCTGCTGCGAAGAACGAACCGATCTGCTGCATTACTCATAATAGCCTAGTGAGTTCAGTAGTAGAAACGTAAACTTTATCGGAGAATTGAATTCATGAGCAGATTGAAAACTACACCCGTAAAAATCATAACTCGAAGACATGGCCAGCACACAGCAGCAGGTATTAACGAACAACAAACGAACAGCCGCGGCGCGTTAGGACACAATAAGACGCGCTGCTGGCTCTTACATTAGTGACATATTTAACTTGGCGACACAAAGAACGCCTACAGACGCAGAGAGGCACATGCAGACACTTGCGACGCCAACCAACAGACGAATGCAGACACAGGCCTGTAGAAACACACATATACAGACTACCAGTCACCTACAGACAAAGACCAACCGATACCTGCAGACACTCAGACCAGGAGACCGACCAACAGATACCTGTAGACACTCAGACCATACCATGCAGGAGGCACCTGCAGACACAGGCCAGGAGACACCTGCAGACACCACAAGCCATCAAAGCTGCAATGTATCAGCCCCGCAGCTCGTCGATGCAACACTGGCAGCATTTTCCCCCGGAGGTTATCGCATTAAAGCTCGGCTTGTGGTGCACTAAAAATAGCGGCAGCTACCTTTGTGGCCGCTCCATTAGCTTGTTTCCCTCGTTACTGTGGTAACGCCGGAGACTTGCTTGCGAAGCTACTAGAGAGTTGGTAACGCTGTAGAGTTACTTATGACAGTAATGGTGCAATGGTAAAGTGATGGTTACTTTCCTCATTAATTCACTCAGACCGTTGCATTTATAGAGCTCCTCGAGCGTGAATATGTTTGTTACTCTCACTCTCCCTGCTGGGATGTTCGCTGTAGAGTTATTGTTAACGAGGCTTCAGACCAATTAATTCATCCGATTATTACTCGTCTTTATTGCATATCTTAATCACTTCAGCTGTGCCTGACGATTTCTACCATGCGAGAATGACCGCGCTGTTATGAATGACAGCGAGGAATTTGCGATCACCCTTCTCCCCAGATCATACTTTGTTTACTACTATAGTTCTGACAGATACGCTACAATGGCGAACTCACTTTTCATAAGAGATGAGTGCTCTCTGTTTCGATTTATCTAAGCAGTGTACTCCTTTCTGCCCTTAAATGTTATGCAAAAAAAGGCAGCTTAAATTAGCAACAATGAAGCATCACTGAATTTAATAAAATTCCCCCCCCCCGCGTTTCCTGTATAAGGCATGATTCAATTTCAGCACATCACACTTTTTGCTTTCAAGTGAAAACTGCTTCATCAAAAGATAAAAGCAAACGGGGAAAAGGTAGTTGCTGAGTCTACTGCACCTTGAAAAATCGCTTTTCCTGTGCTTCGTTGATCATCTAATAAATTTGTATGGAGTGAACTGATAGCAAATATTATTTCGATGTGTGGAGAAAATATAAAAATCAAGCTCCATGGCAGCGCAGAAAGAAACTGTAAATATCAGATTGATGCAAAAGTAATGTCCGATTATAAAAAATATGTTTTAGTTGACGTACCCCGGTGGTGCGGGCTACGTTTAGATAGTCTGTAAAATATTTATGGTAGTGTTCTCTAAAACAAAACCTTTCAATAGTACGGAATCATGTTTCTTATATTTTTTAATTCTCTTTCAAAGTTAAATCACTCACCACTTCGAAAGCGAGAGAAATACCTCCTGCAACTTCTTTCATTCACTACATCAGCCTCGTATGTTTTCTGAATAGAATTTGACCACTTACATCAACCCCTTCTTGAAATTCGTCATATATAAACCTTTTCTTACGCAACCGTTAAATGGGACAAATATGTGGGTAAAGTTTAATGGACAAACGTTAGATAATCTCAAGAAAATGATGCAAATTAAACACAGAGTTACTTTATGTCTACAAGAGGAGGTTCAGAAATTAATATATTCGGTCTGAAGAATTTGAACTGGAAATCGGACATTACTTTTGCACCAACTTGATATCTTCATTATTGGATGTCAACGTTGGCTGAGCAAGCAGTGTATTCCGTTATAAGGATGAAGCTTCGCCCTTAAATTTACCCATCTTCTGCAGCTTGCCGAGCGGGATATTTCTGATTTTTCGTATGTATGATACGGGTCTGAGGGCATCATAATTGAGGAACAATGCTTTTGTTCTATAGTATTCCCACAGGTTATTTCGGTATTGGACAGGAGAATATTAAGATGATACGGGTCTGAGGGCATCATAATTGAGGAGCAATGCTTTTGTTCTATAGTATTCCCACAGGTTATTTCGTTATTGGACAGGAGAATATTAAGATGATACGGGTCTGAGATCTCGCTGAAGAACATTGCTTTAATTCTGTGGAATTTCCATTGGTTTCAGCTAATAGAATTAATTAAAACAGCCTACGAATAGAGAACTGTTCCCTCTTTTGGATACCAAGTACAAGAGAAGAGCTAAAACAACCTTAGTTTACGGAGAGAACTACCTCTACTGTGATAATGTTCGAGGCATGCATAGGCACGACTATCGCCAAAGGGTTGCTCATCGTCATAGTTTTCAATACAACGAAGACTTTAACGCTTCATCGCAGTAAGTATCTGGAAAATGCTACAAAGATCACGGTAGATATGAATGGACGGAGTGCTGCCAGACACTCAGAGCGACCTGGACGGTCTTGTGAGACACGCTGAACGACCAGCGATGGTAGCGCCTCAGAAACGGCAAAATAGTCCAATAGTTCACCACGCGAGGAAGAAAACTGTGTTTACGACCGGTATTGGAAAATAGTCCCGGGAGGAAAAAAGCCAAGGTAAGAAAAATCCCGCCTATCACTTATAATGTATAGTTATTACATTAACTTAGTTATTTAGAAATAAGATTTATTATAATAAATTAAACAGTACTAAGCTAACGTACCCTAAGCTAACCCAAATAAACCCAAACTTAACAGAGCCTTACCAAGCACTGTTTCTTCTAATAGAATATAGCCTAACCTAACCTCCCCCAACCTAACCAAACCTATTCTGACCTAACCCAAGATGGCTTAGTCCAACCTAATGTATTCTAATCTAACTTAACCCTAGCTTAATCTAACCCAATTTAACCTAACTTAACCTCACCTCACCTAACCTATTTGAGGGGTACTTACAGCCTCCGTTCGCGCATACCAATGCTAGGTAGAATTTAGCTTAGCACAGTGCAGGGCGCTTTAGTTTCCTTGTATTTACGGTACTTCAAATTAACAGAGTTCAGCTCCCAAAGTTGACTGCAAGAGACAGGCGAGGGCTTTTTGTCGAGTGGCTTTTTCTTTCGTAATTTTTTTCCTATCTGGGCTTTCTCCTGATACCGTTTCAAGAAAATGTACCGGCGAATTCAGAAATATAGAGATATAAAGGTAATATATTCATAAATCTGCTAGACTTTCGTAAGAAATATGACAGATCAAAAAGCTGCCCGCGACTACGTGCACTGCAGTGAAGAACTTTGGTGTGTTCGTGAAACGTCAATATGCATTCTCTCAGGGCGAAATTTTCATGCAGCTGGGTGCATCAAGCTGTCTCTGAAATGCACTTGAATGTCTCGAACGGCTTGCAAAACAAGGAGGGTAGGATGAAAATGTGGCGCAACTTACATCTCCTGTCGACACGACGAATAATCTCAATTACACATTCGAAAAAAGGTTTTTTGTTCTATTCATCCAAGTGCATTGCTAATCCTGTGCTGCAAAGCAGTAAATAAATCTACTAAAGCCGATCTGTAGATCTCTTAACTTTTCTAATTAAAATCAAAACGCAGCGACGCTGCGTACACGCGCAGTGTACATTTAGACCCATACTAAAATCATTTGTTTACGTTTGTTGACTTTCGCCGCTCTGCGTTATTTACTGCTTGCGACGAGCTAAAAAAAACCTCCCAATTCTAATATAGCACAAGCCCCAAATTAAAGGTAAAGGCATAAAAAGATAGCTAGCTAAAACTAGCTGGTGCCAGTGTTTATACTTGTGAATCTATATAACTAGCTATCGATTCTAAAGTGTAGTAACTTAAGCGAATTAGCTAGCTATATACATGCTAGGTAGTTATATAATGAAGTCTTGATTGACTGCTGTCTCCTGTGTTCCTTACATTTTGATGTGCTACCTGAATCTTTGTCACACTCTGCTGTAAATGTTAATATGTAGAATATGCCAATATGTGGCTCGCCCCTGCGTGGCACTTTCTCTAGCTACCGACTAACGTGTATTATTTTACTAAATCCATATGTAACTCTATAACTACATAGCTACTTGTATTGTTCTCCTAAATCCCTATGTGTACGGAGAACCAGCAGCATACTCGCTGCTAATGTCACAACTTTCCTGAAGATTATTAGGACTACCTATAATTATCGTTATCTGCCGTTAGCCACATCATATGCGCCTCCAGTATTAATTACTATTAAGTGTGTGTTAATTTCTACTATCAGTTTTAGAGTTGTAATACTGCCACAGAAAACTTAATGTAGTTTTTGTCCGCAGAATTCACGTACGTCAGCATTCAGTGATCTGACAAATCGCTGCGTTGCTGTTGCTGTGGCAACCCTGTCCCTTTCAAGATTAAAATGGAAAATGAGCACACTCTTTCTGTCAACCCCACTTGGATAGGGAGGGCCAAAAACCGCAGCACAAATCCTGCAGAATACACTTAGGTGCATGAGAATTTTATCGTCAAATAGTGCTTGTGAAGGTTTCAAACTAAAACACCAATGGTGTCAAAGTTTTCCAATTCTGTTTAGTCGAGTTCTTCGAGCTTTTTGTTTCGTACGGCAATAATGATGTTTTGGGTAATGCTGCTTCAGCTACATGGGAAGTTTGAAGAGAGCCGTTACGACTGCCAGGGCTGGGGATAGCCAGGGTGACCTAACCAACAGAACACCTTCAGTTTGTCGTAATTAGCTCCTGCCTGCTGAGTCTCTCAGCTTACATAGGCATTTAGGATGCTGCGTAATTTAGGAAATTCCGTAATATTTACTGAAAAATAAAATTGTGCAGTAGAACAGGTAACTTCGTCAAAACTCATTTAAGACAAATTCCACACCTTTTACTGATTCAAGTATCAAAACTTTAAAATCATTACGTTAATAAGATTGGGAGTAGGAAATTGCTATGAATCTTAACTGGGTCACTATAAATGGAACAGCCATCAATCCTTTACCCAGTCAGCAGCTAACTGACGCTACAGGGCATTGCAATGACCGTGTTGTCTGTAGCAGCTGAGTTCAATAAACTTCAGTGGATGTGAATGCATACAAGCGGCAAAATTTTTGATGCGGGGAAAAGAGAACACTGAGTTGGGTCTACCGTTGGTCACAAGCTACGGTACAGCCGGTAGCAACCAGCATAATTGTGTGTGGAAAAAATGAACTACTCGCATGGAGTGACACATATAACACGCGTGGGATTCGTACGCAGCCTCTCGGGGTACTAAAGGTAGGAAAATTACGCCAATGCGATACACTTTGCATCTTTCTAGTCCAGCCTAAACCGATCTATTCTCTCGATGCGAGCGGGTTATTGTAACATGTAACTCGATTATGAATACGTGTTCGATTCACCTCGTTATCAGTTCGTTTCACCCTCAGCATCCATCAGCTCGGTTCCCCTGCAGGTAACTATTCACGCGTCAAAATTCTCATCTAAAAATTCTGATCCGCAACACCCGCCATGCCCGGGCCTGTATGTCATTTTCTGCACAGATGCGCCGTCGCTGTTCGTTTTGCATTTTAATTCCTGCTTGCCTGCGCCGCGCGCCGCCGCGCAATCTGAACAAGGCGGCTCTGATGCAGCGCCTCTTGATTACTTGAGCTTAGAACTGCTGTAAAAACTCACGAATTTGCTACAAGTGGTGTGTGAAGTATTTACCGGTGAACTGTTACAAGTAGCGTGTGAAGTATTTACCGGCGAACTGTTACAAGTGGCGTGTGAAGTATTTACCGGCGAACTGTTACAAGTGGCGTATGAAGTATTTACCGGCGAACTATAAATGTTTACTTGCTGGATTACCCTGTCTTTCTTTGCATTGAAGTTGCTTTAAATGAATCCTTCTTTGATGCACACAAACATTTTGCTCTCCAGTTTTTGAGACTGTTTTGGTTTGCCTTTTCTGAATAATAAATTAAAATTATTCTGCAGCATTGTTTCAGTACGTACGCTGTAACAATTGCGTGCTTTGGTGAAGAAAAAATAAACGGTGGCAACAACAACATGTCAACAGCAGCATCTCTGCCGTATATTATGCATAAAGTTAGATATCAAAAACAGTAGAAAAATATCATGATTGGTTTGCAATCAGCCTCACCAATGTTAAGGTACGTTCCTATTAAGTTAATCAAGTTTTTCTTCAAAGTGTATAGAGTTTCACCAACGCAGCATTTCAATCTAAGTACCACAAAGGAACCTCTGCGAGTCCGCAGTACGTATACCCTCAAATTATTTATCATTCGCTGGTCCGGTATCACACGTCTATTTCTTCCGCTTTATTACGAGTTCAGGACGACAATTCAGCTCTAGGAAGTTACCATTGTGACATAGAGAGGATATCAATCAAATTGCGATGCACTCATGGGGCCCAGCCATGAATTCTTAGCAATGATACGTAATCTGTGGACGGAGGTTGAGCTAAGAGGGAGTAACATGCCTGAGAGACACTCTTCGTATATACATCGTCAAAAAATTGAAGATAGCGGGCTAAAATAGGAGGGATTCCGCTTCTTGTCGTGTGATTGAGGGCAGTCCGAATCGAGAACCCGCCCAGTCGGAAATAATGGTTGTGATTATGGTAGAATAAAGTGGTGTATGAGAGATTAAGGTCGATTATGGATGATGAAACAATATGGTAGATATGTCAACCAAAACATAACGTTGATTTTAGTATATTTAGGTCGATATTAGTGGAGGCAAGATTGGTTGTTTAAGGTTGGTCAGAAAACGAAGGTCGATGGTAGTACATGGATGTATGACGATGGTAGTAGATGGTAGTACATGGATGTTCGAAGACTATATATTGTAGAGCATAACCAGGTATGTTATCAACGGATTTCCGTACGTACGATCATGAGTGAAATGCCTCCCATTATTTGGGGAAGAATATGAATGGGTTGCCATTATAATATGGCTAGAATTCCCAACATAATCGACCAAAATAATATTGAACAACTAAAAGCTTGAATGCAAAACATCTAAAAATTCATATTATAGCGCAAAAATTGTGCACATTTTCAGTTTTTTTTTTCCTGTCGATGAATTGCAAAAAATTGCGAGGTATGTTTGGACGTTAACTGCCTTGACGTTATTTTTTCTACAGTTTCTAAATTTTACTAACGCTTTACCAGTTTAGCGTAGTCACCCATTATTTCTATTTATTTGTTGTATCCCTTGTAAAACAGTACTGCAATCTTTGATCGAATATTGCCATCTATTTTTATGTTCCTTCAGTTAAAGTTTCATGAACAAATTATTCCCATTAGCTCTATGGAAAGCAATACCAAGTTTCATGATAAAATTGGCCTTACGTTTCCTGACAACGGGTACACGCAGCCAAACTTCATCCATCGACTGATATCTTCCTCTAAACAGTGTAGTATAGCTGCATACCAGCTTAGAGTTGGAAGAAGTTGTATATAAACGTGTGTTAACTACACAGACTGGTTCAAGCTCCTGCTCTATAGCATCATCCTGAAGTTTAGAGCCTTTCACCATTCTGAGCTGCTGGCCTAACTCGCACGTATAAATTACCTTTTTGTGCAAAAGCAGGGAATCATTACCAAACAAAGCTGGAATCCAATGCACAATATGTCAACAGTTGAAAAAGTTGATCTTGGTAGAATGTAGGTGTATCATTCGCTGAACACAGTCGATTTTGGTCGTAAATGGTGCTTCTTACGGCTTACTATGGTAGATCATGGTTGTGCAGCTAAGACCTTTATGGTTGCAATTGGGTATTTATGGTCTGGAATTATGGTTGGCAATATGGCCAAAGGCTGTGACACATCTCTACCATAATGCACCCCATAAATGGTTGAATATGGAGGATATATCGATAATAAATAACCAAGATCTCGACCATAATCATAGTTGTTCTACTATAATCACAACCATTATTTCCGACTGGGCGGTGCGATTGCCGGTCTCTGGATTTACTACTCTAATTTCTACTGTTGTATACCTTGTAGAGTTACGTTAGCGAGATCTTGGTGTCATCTGCCATGACCATTTGCTACGCTGTATGCTAATTTCTACAAGTCTTTCACTTTTGTATTTAAGCCCGTCCCTGTGATTTCGCAGTATAGGTGATGGAAAAGCACTGCTAAGTGGTCAATCAAGCCTTTTCCCGTAAATATCAAGAAGCGCCTCTCGAACAAAGTCTCACAAAAATGTAACATTAAGATGACAACGCTCTGTAGCCTGCAGGTACGTCTGTAGTCACGTCTGGTAAACAACCATAGTACACCTGGCCTCCAACCTACAGCAGTTACCGTGCATTTTACTGGTCAAGGGTTCACACTCGTATCTCCAGTCAGCTCTATTGCTGGAATTTGCCTACATGACTGCACTGGACATTCTGCAGCTCATATCTCAGATGGTCTCGCTGCTGATCATCCACTGTTCTACGGGTTAGGATGTTCGGTAGGGTGGAGCGAAAAAACAAACTTTCGAAATATTTTTCCAATGGTGTGATTTTGTTGCCATGTTGTATAGGATTGATTATGTTAAAATGGTTTTCCAAAAATCTAGCATCTTGAGGTGCCCTAAGACTGTTGAAAATTCTGAATTTTATACATTTTAATTAATATTTTGGAATTAAATAAAGTGCTGGATGGTCAAAACATTCATTTAAACATTTTTTAAAGTTGATTACACAATTATACGCAACTACACTAAACTAAAGAACGCACTATAAGCTCAATAACAGTAATTAAAAATCAATGAAATTTGCTAAAAAAAAAACATATAAATGTTATTAGCATGATACCACCTGAAGATGATTGAATAGACATTGCAGAGTTGAGTATGTTATTGGTATTATGAATTATTGCAATAATTTTGGTATTGGATGTAGCTTCACAGTATTAAATTATGATATATAGATAATTGCATTTTAGAAATCTTATAAAATTTAATATTCATGGGGCACCTCAAAATATTCATCTAAACTTCTATAATTTTAACATGATTGTTTTGAGGCACTTTGGCAACATAATATCTCTATTGGAAGTCACATTTAAAAAAAAGCTGCAAAACCCCCTTTTTTCGCTCCACCCTAATGTTCAGCTGCACCGAGCATACTCCTTTACACTATATAACCAACAGAGTGACCTCCAATGCCACTATTAGCTCGAAGCCTGCAGATCACAACACTCTGCAGCAGCAGGCTGGTGCTGCGTGCAGCCTTCGCACCAAAGAACTCATGCAAACTCATCGATTGCCTCAACTGCAGCTATTGCAGCAGTTGCTTCAGTGACCAGCAGGTGGGGGTCTCTTATCGCGCTTCTTCAGGTTAATCGGCTGCTGCATTGCACAGGACTGCTAGCAACGGGCAACCATGTGCTTTGCACTTATCTTTGTCAAAAACATTGTTTCCTGCCCTTGAAAATAGGAATTATAATACCATTCCTCTTAGTTCTACTAGTTTAAATGATTTGGAAATTCGCACTCACAATTGGACTAAATTCATCGACCACTTCTAATAAGCAGCATTTGTGCGCTACACTTTTTTTTTAGCTTGCTCATAGCTTGATATATGAAATAAGGATATTAGAAATGCATGACACCAGTTACTATGTAGTATATAAGCAGTACTAATTATAACATTGCTCTCGCATCTACCGTTCTCCAGGAGCCCTATCCCGATAGGTTCATTGGTGCTCTCAGTAATTACATATCCTCCTGTTACATTATTTTCCGCAGGAGACCCGTAGAGGGAGTGCGCGTACAGCACTGCATGAATATGGTTGCTAAGTGTGAAATGTAGCGGGGAATTATATTTTCATAGTCAAAGTACTCTTATATTTATAAGATGTCCAAAAGTTAATTAATACATGCTGCTAATTTCCAATTTCGTACTCTTAATTTTATTTCAGCGGCTGTTGAGTTGAAGGTGTGTTTGTCTCCATCAGCGAAAACTCGCTACGTCTCCTTACTACGCTGTCGGACGACTGAGAGTTCGTCTCAGTACCGTAGCATTTTCCAATAGCAGCTTTGCGGTATTAGAACGGTAAACTAGCGCAAGTATTGAAGTGTCGATACTCTGTGCACATTTGATATTTTCAGCAGTGGACTCTGGCGTCTGGCCGCTGCTCCTCGCTGTTGCCGGGAAACATCAAACGATGCGCTAATTGTGTTAATTCGAACTGATGAAAGTGTATCCTGTTGCATTTCATGGAGTTATCTGTTAGGTCGTTAAGAATGAAATATCAGATATTCTTATTCATCACGTTTGAAGGATCATAACTTTCATGATTTGTAGTTACACCTCATGATTTCAGATCATTGGACATGGCTTTTATCACTGCTTTTATAAATTCAATTCATGATAGATCACTAAAGTGTAAATTTGTCACTGTAAGTAAAATTAAGGAACCAATACATAAATCAAAACTGCATATTGTTTAAAAATATGACTATCGTTTATGACAATGTTTTTTTATGAATATGCGTTTTCTTCATGAATATGAGTACTGTTTTAAAGTGTGAGTTCTGTCATTATTAATACTATTATAATAAAGCCTTCACGCTCGGGCCACCACGGACAGGTTAGTACAAATGAAACATTTTACAACACCGAGAAGCCTGAAATGCTGCTACATGAAATCCAACAAAAAGCCATTAACAGCTGATTTAAACCCCGGCAGGCAAACACGACCGAAGGCCGATGCCGGCAATAAATTTTAGAAATTAACAGATCAAGGCATGAAGCACAAACTGAACTGACTAACTCGGCATCTAATATTCTACAATTTGGAAGAGGGCTCGTCAACCGCACCAAGTGTAATCCTCCCAAAGACCCTGATGGCAGGGACAGAAAAATACAACCGATATCTTTCGTTGTTATACACCTTATAAAACATACAGAGTGTGGCCACTCTTCTCGTATGGGACAGATTCACCAGATCATTTTCAGCTCACAGCCTGCTGGCTGAACTAAGAAGTCGGTCTAACAGACGCAAGTGACTGTGAGCAGCTGAAGCCCAGACCGGTGAGCAATGCTCCTACACAGGCAGCAAAAACCTGTAGTGGAAGTGGATACATAGCAAAAAAATATGTTGGCAATTTAGGTTTGACTCAGCTGCATAGTTTTTATTTGAGATATAGTAAAATAAACTTTCAAACATATAGTCCTTAACACAAATATTTCAGTTACAATATGAGAGCTGCTGAGGTTCATCAAGCTATGATCGACATCCAGTGCCTCAGCTGCTGAGAGACCTTCGCGTGCTATACCCTCATATCAGTCAGGAGTCTTCGACGCACCTATTGCTTCTCGAGAGTCACTGAGCAGCGGCAGTGTCGTTAAGCAAAGATCAAGCAGATTTTTTATCTGGCAGCGCCATTACTAGTCCGCTGCACATCGTAAACATTTCGGCAGGTAGCACCGTGGTTGTTTCTCTTCTTGGCTCATATGAGATTGTGCTCTGGAACTCTTGATCTGAAATATAATGCGAGTGTTGTGTTGAATGCGCCTAGACTCGAATCTATGTCAGAGCACTGACTTTAGTTATTTCGTGATGCCCGTTCAGGTTGGAGAGGAAGTCAAAAAGTTTCTAGAAATCGCGGGAGAATTGGATTTTTTTTTTTTTTTTTGTCCGTGTGACTTCGGCAAATGTACTGCCTACCCAAGTCCAGTTTCTTAACGGATTGATTCTGCCAACATCAGCTTACTTTTGAATAGTTTCGAAAGAAAAATCTCGTATCGCGAAAAATAAACCAAAACCATTCCTCTTTCGCTAGTTTTAAACTCTTTAGATGTTTGTTCTTAGTGCAGCTACACTAAGCTTCAGGAATTGTGGTACAGTGCGAGTAAGAAGTGTTCCTTATATGTAAGATTTGTGAAATACGTCTTTGGATTTCAAAACGTTCCTGTATCTAATATCGCAGAGAAGAAAATGTTTACAACACAAATTAGACAATGGTAAACGCATGGCTGAACATTCAGTAATTGCACTGGTTACCATGAACGTCCTTTATAGTACACATACCAGACAGTTGCTGTCACCCGCAGCTGGTGAGAATGAACTTCCTTCTGGATAGCATTGATTAAATAATATTATCAATTTTTTATTTATCATTACATTTTCTTTCTTTCTCTTGTTTGCATTTACAGCTCAAATACGTACTATCTTAATGTATAATGCATTAATCGGAATATGGTGTTTCATTTTGTAAAGTTTATAGTGTAGAGTTACAATAAAAAATAGAGTACTAAAGTTTTTGTTTTAATATGAACGTGAATTACGGCAGCATTCGTGAATTTCCTCTGGGGTCTGAAGCGGGAATTAGCGCTTGCCTGAATCCCTAGGGCATTGGGGCGCTGTATAGTACACAGCCTGTCCTCTCATACGCACCTGTCCTCGCACCTGAACTGTGGTTGGATCGGCCCTGCGTCTCCACAGCTGAGACCGAACACTTCAACTGCTGAGCGGTGCTGCACATGCGCAATTTCCTTCCATCATTTTTATTCTGCAAGACAGCATTTTTCATCCCACAGCCGCTGGGGCGGCCACGCCTAAGGAATGTCCTCGTTTCATCCTTTGTTTGGCTATCAGCGGAGCCTCAATGGTCAATGCGCTCGCTTCGTTTCCTTCCCTTTTATTCCTCTCTAATCTTTATACAGCAGCCGCACGCACTTAACAAATCACATGCTACTAGTTATTTCTGAACAGAAACTCTTGCGCGTCTTCAGTTCGTGTTTCTTTCATTGCTTGGCTTCAGAAGATGCTCAATTTCATCTTCTCAATATACCATGTTAATGAAATGCTCGCGAGAAACGTTCCAATATTTACGGAAAATATCACAACTCCCACTGTTCCACTTGTAAGCAAGGATGTGTAAGGTCATCATCAATAATAATAACAACAATGCAGTATATCAGGGAAGTAGTCAAAGTACCAATATTACACGCGCTGTCATAGACGTTTGTGAACCAATATAATTTGTAAATTCTGCGCCAAATTTCCAGTTTTATGCTATTGAGGCTCGTCTAAATTGACAGCCAATTCACGGCCGCCCAAAAGAACATGCGCATTTTTTGCGCTGCCTTCACTTATCAAACTCGTTAGCATCTCCAGCAGCGCCGGTGGGAAGTTTAATCCCAACCACGCGGGCGTCCACATTAGCATAAGACGGCAGCGAGGCAGCGCGCGCGGAGTTCCTGTGTTCTGCGTACAGGAAAGACCAAATGCAAATCAGATTAGCTTACTACAGGCCGTCTTCTAGTGATGAACTGAAGGTATTTGTGCCATTTGTCTAACAAAGCAGCGCCGGCTACATTCTAATGAGCGGTAATGTCGTTAACAAAAACGAACACCGAAATCCTTATGGCTACTATCAGAGTGGCTATAGCCATGCCTGTTTGAATGTAACCTGGAGAAGACTTTGCTACCTTGGTACTCGTAAAACTAGTTTTCAGCAAAATATTATTTCAGTTGGTATTGTCATAGTCATGTGAAATTTGTTGACGCTAAGCCGACTATACATGTTTTAGTTCTACATCTTCGGCCAAAATAAGATGTACATAGAATTCAAATTTGAAAATGTTCTAAATTCGCCAGTGTCAGGAATGGGAAAATGTTATAGACTTACTCGTACTCCCATATAATGCGGGCCGAGAAGTCTGGAAATTATTATTGCGCAGGTCCTCGGCGAACTTCTTTAGAGAAAGGCAGTCGTAGGTTCATTGGTTTAACATAAAATTAAGGCAATACATGTTATTGGTCTCTGAAAAAATTTTCCAAATCAGCTAGCATCCCATCTTCATCAAGCAGGCATTCTTCACAAGACCAGTATGCATACCGAGCACGTGCTAACGCTCAGGATGCTTTTGAAAGATTACTGAAGCTATCAACCGAAATATAGACTGTAAATGCTTGACTCTTCTCTTATTACTTGATCTATCCAAAGCACATGATAGTGTCCGCAATGGTGTGTTATTAAAAAATAACTTCCATGAATGTATGCCCAAATTGGTCTGCCAGCTACCTAGAGAACAGTCACATGCTGTCATCTAATCTAATACTAAGAATGACCGTCGTGTGTTTATAAATATATTTATATGTTCGATGTCACGCTCTTAACGAAATAGATAGGCGGAATTTAGCCCAGGTTGGAGGCTCTGGTTGTCCTCTCAAGCTGTATTGAAAGTGATAGGCAGAAAATAAGCCGGGTTGCACAAGATGGCAAACGCATCTTATGCAGGGACAGTTGAAATTCCAACAATGAAGACATCGCAGGCTTAGTCTGATTTGTACGAGTATTAGCTTCTCCATACATCGAATCTACGGCAAAGTACAGGGCGACCTTACGTCTGAATGCACTTCTTGCATTGCCGAAGTTGAAATCGTAGCACTGA
>LQNS02277274.1:2794639-2825857 GCA_001587735.2 Parhyale hawaiensis | reverse complement strand
TTTGAGCACCTCAAATGAAACAGATATTTGAGGTGGAAAGACGGTATCAACGGTATCTTTGCTACGGAGCGAACACATTGTATATAAGCTGGTATTTTGTTTAAGTTTGTTGAAGTGTTTTACACAAGATGTTACTTCTGCCTGTCTTTATAGAAGACCTAAGGATGACAGCACGACAAAGGATCAATGAAGAAAAGAAGAATATTAAGAAGCAAATAAGAGAAGAGGAGATTCCGCACCTTCCTAGAGGCATTAGGCAAACGTATAGGTTATTGCGTGAATTCTTCACGCATGGGTCCACTAGTGTTCAATAATTATCAGTCACCTTATGTCGTAAACAGCTTTGGTTTCCAGCAAGGATCAATCTTAGGTCCGTTTCTGTTCTCATTATTCACAAATGACATATCCTTACCATTGCATAACGGCCCTCTTTCCCTGTATGACGATGATGTACAAATCACAATCCCTCTCTCACCAACTAAAGAGGACGATGTAAACAGTGAAGCGCATAATATCTTGCAAGAAACTAAAAACAGGATACGATAAAAAATGGCCTTAAATTTAACGCAGATAAGGCCCAATGCTTTATATTTGGCACACTGCAACTGTACAAGCAGCTACTTCCTCTCCCCATCACCTTTAATAACTCCATTGTTGCACCGCCCGATGTTGTTAAAACACTTGGAATGTGGATGGATAAACTTTCACATTCAGAAATTATGGAGAACCGTGAACGGTACGCTAAGATTTCTCTACAGAATTAAATATCTTTCAGATTAAAAATCACACCGACTTGTCCAATCGCTTATTTCCCTCGCGTCAACTACTGTAGAAGACAAGCCTGCGCATATCAGATATCAGATGTGCAAAAACGCCCAGAATTTCACGGCAAAAGTGGTTCTCATCGGAAAATTTACTCAGCGTCATCATGCCAGTCCACTGCTGAAACAGTTTCATGCCACCAATTGGCTCAAAATTGAAGTTAGAAGAAGCCCAATACGTTTTTCGTTCACTACATAGTGCTCTCGAGAAGATCGAGGTTGTGCAGTCTGCCCTCAATAGCGAAATCAGTAGACGATCTCTTCGGTGAGGTCATCTCCAAGTGAGCTCTACCCGCACTATTGCTGGTAACCTGGTTTAGAACAGTTACGCCCGTGGACAATTAACCTTCCCGCGGGCAATTACCTCATCGGATTATACTCTTAAAATTACATTTATCAAAGCAGTCCCTTTTTTGGCATGCTGAAGAATACCATTATGATTTATGTTTTGTTGAAAATAAGGTAACGTACCATAACTTAATTCCTAACCTTCCTCATCTAACCTCAGGAATTAAACCTAATTTAACCTATACCTTAAGACCTGTCTACGCGTAAGTCTTTTGAACGCGTTCACTCATATACTCGTCCAAATACTTTGTAACTTCGTAGTCAACATAATTTTGTTCACGCCACCGATAGTTAACAGAGTTTTAGCCGTCAAATCAGCTCTCTCGGCAAGTGCCAGTGTGCAACTTACAGATATCGCTTCAAATCTGAAGTGAAATAAAACTCAGAAAATTGCGTACTTTAATTGCTACTGTTTCTTTCGCACAATGATACAATCGGACAAGTGGATGAGTGAACACGTTGAAAGGATTAACGTGGGGATCGGCAATTTCAATTCTCACCATACGTAATCTGATTTATGTATTTCACCATATCGTGTTCTAACCTAGGCTACCCTATGCTAACCGTACCTAAACTAATGTAACTAAATCTAGCAAAACCTTACCTAACCTAACCCCCCTAACGCACGACGTACAATCAATGTTGTGAGCTATGGCTCAACGTGCTATGCACGTAGATTTGTGGACTCCAGATAACGTTGTTCGCACGTCGTAATCACAACGTGCTAACAACGTGCTGAGCATGTCATTAGCACCTTGTGCCGAGCGTTCCCTTAGTACGTTGTGATACAATGTGCTGGATACGTCCCTAGCACGCTCTGAATCGACATGCTAAAAACGTGCCCGGCACATTGTGATACGACGTGCTAACAACGTTATCTGGAGCTGAATTGACAATGTCAGGTAGCTATGAATGTTGTCGCTGTCAGCACGTTGTCTCACAATGTGCTGGGCACAACATTATCTGGAATCCACAGATCGACGTGCTTAGCACGTTGACCCACCAAAACACGAGGTGCTATCTACGTAAAAGCAAGACAAAATTGTTTGCTGGGACCTTTCCCTATGTAAACTTATCTAACCTAACATTACGGTACCTTAATAAACCTAACTAAAGTAACCTAAGCACAACTAGCCTAACCCAACTCCAGTAACTTAAGCTAACTTAACCATACCTAACTTAACCTTATTTAGTCTTACTTAGCCCGACTTTACGTAACCTAATCTAACAGTACTTTCCTAATTGTAACTTACCCTAAGAACAAATTTTGTAAGTCCCATATCACTGTGTAAATTAGATTTGGTTAGGAACCATTAGGTTAAATATGCTTAATCATTTTAACCATCAGCAACGGATTAGGGAAGCATGAATAATCTTCCCAGGTAAAAATTCGAAAAACTCATATTTTACGAAACTTGGTTGAGGTTAGGTTTGGTTAGTAACCTAACCGACTCGACTGTGTCTGTTTTGGAGAAGCTTGTCCCGAAGAGGACTATTCTTGTGAGGTCTCGGGACAAATCTTGTTTTGATCACCAGTGTCGGTTAGCTTTCAAGCTAAAGAAGCGTCTTATCGAGCTTGGCGGCGTTCGCGTGACCGCACGTTGTGGCAGACCTATGTGGATCGTAAGGACGAAGCTAAGCGTGTGTATGAGAAGGTACATCATCGTCAGAGGCAGCATTCTTGGGAGTCTCTGCTGAATATTGACCATCCAAATCGTTGGTGGAGTTCAGTTTTTGGTGCTGAACCTTCGTTGTCGTCCCTTGTTAGTCCCGGTGGTGGTACCATTGCTGATCCCTTGGCTATTGCGGAACTCTTGTCGGCTCACTTTGACGGGAAGCAGAGTAGAGATGTGTTGTCATTACCACATGGTTGTCACATTGAACCTCGTTTTACCTCTTTGGCGTTCAGATCTGGTACTATCAGGGTGCTGCTTGAGGGCCTTGATCCTATTGGAGATGTGGACCCGGTGGGTATATTTCCTCTGTTATATATGCAAATTGCTGGCGTTCTCGCCCCGAAGCTGATACGGTTAGGAAATTTCTCCTTTGTTGGCGTACTGAGAATATTACTCCCATTCCCAAAGGTCCGGTGTCTACCCTTGTCGCCAACTACCGACCTATCATGCTGACGCCCATTTTGTCAAAGGTGTTCGAGAAATTGGTCACTTCTAAACTTGGTCGTTTTGCTGGAGCTTCGGGGTTGTTTCCTGCTAGTCCGTTTGCACACAGAACTGGTTTGGGTTTTTGTGACGAATTGTTGTCGGTGCCACACCATTTACAGTCTGCGCTGGACTGTGGATCTGAGGCACGCATTGTTCAGTTGGACGTTAGCGCGGCGTTTGATAGGGTCAGCCACAGGGGTCTATGGTACAAGTTGGAGTAGTATGGTGTAGATGGTAGAGTTCTGTCAATCATTCGTGATTTTGCTTCTGAGCGAACGCAGAGCGTGTCTGATGACGGTTTTTTTCAGTGCCTGAGTTGCGGTGGAGTCTGACGTCCCTCAGGGTAGCTTACTTGGCCCGCTGCTGTTCATTCTGTATACAAGTGACATGCTCTCTTTACTAGAGAACACGATGATCAACTATGCCGACGATTCTACTTTGATAGCAGTGATACTTTCTCCAGCATGAGTAATGATGTCGTCCAGTCTCTGAATAGGGATCTGTCGCGCATTAGTGCATGGTGCTCGGCCTGGAGTATGAAACTGAATGCCAGTAAGACTAAGTCTATGATTGTTGTCGATCTCCGACACCTTTACCGCAGTACCCACATCTGAAGATAGATGACATTTTACTTTAGGAGTCTAGCTCCTTGGAGATTCTCGGTTTTGTCTTTGATGAGAAGCTTACTTTGGAGTCGCATATTAGGCGAATGGCGTCACCTGCTTTCAGAAAGATTGGGTTCTGCATAAGGTGAATTCTGTTTTTGGTGACAGTGAGGTTGTCCGCAGATGCTTTATGCTTTTTTTTTTGCCGCCTGTGTTGGAGTATTGCCCACCGGTCTGGGCTTCAGCTGCTGAAAGTCACTTGCGTCTGCTGGACCGTCTTGTTAGTTTAGACGGCAGGCTGTGCGTCGAAAATGATGTGATAAATATTTCCCATCGGTGAGGGGTGGCCGGACTCTGTATGTTTACCTCCGCTAAGGAGGTTATGATTTCGTCGGATTTGTCTCTCTGTCAGTCCGTCTTTCTGTCTGTCATCAAGATAACTCAAAAAGTTATAAACCGATTTTGACGAAATTGGCAGAGATTGTTAGGTATGTTAAGAGACACAGATGATTAACTTTTGTGAAGATCCGTCCATCCGTTTGTTTGTTTGTTTGTTTGTTTGTCAGCCTTATTTTTCTCAATGTTATAACTCAAAATGTTATGAACAGATCTTTATGAAATTTACATGAGTTGTTGGGTATGTTATGAAGAGTAAGTGGTCACGTTTTTGTAACGATCCGTTAGTTTATTCGTTCGTTTGTCACTGTTTTTGATTTTATGCTTGTAAGCCTAAGAACTCAAAAAATAATCAATGCTTCTTTATGAATATTATAGAAATTGTTAGTAATCTTTAAAGGCATATAAATGGTCAAATTTTGGTGCAGATCGGTTTGTTAGTTTGTATGTTTGACTCATGTTTGTCCTAATGCTTGTTAGCATAGCTCAAAAAGTTATGAACGGATGTTCAAAAAAATTACTGAAGAAACTTTTTCCCGGTAAACATTCACTTCGAAATTGAAGTCGGGATGATTACCTTCCGGAGCCTTGTGTCTTACGTCATGGGTATTGACCTTTCCATTTTTAAAGAAAGTGGCCTCGTCGCCAATCACAATGTCTTCCATGAGATGAATGGGTTTGCGAAGCAACCACTCAGCAAATTACGGGGACGAGGAAAGTTAGCTTCAAGAAGTTTATTTATTTATTTTTTTTTCTACATGAATTTTGCAATGATACCAATCTAAGTCACGCAATACAATGCGACTGACCGATAAATTTGTCCATATGTAAACCATTCTTTTTCTGGCTGAAACATTAGAATTTTGTTAAATTAAATTTCGAATACATTGAATATTTGCTTCAGCTCTCGTGGCTCTTCTACGCCCCGAACGACCTTTGTTCAAATTATGACTTCTTCCTTCTCATAGGTATTTTCTAGCATTTTTTTTTTTTTTCAAATTGTATCCTTGCTTGTTGAGCTTCGATCAAGGAAATGGCGCTCGAATAACTCCGGTACCTGCTCAGTACTTCCCGTCGACATCCAGGTTGTGACCAGGGAAGCTCGTTGCTCTTTTGTTAACTGCACAATGAAGTATTGATGAAGCAGACGGCTTGTTTTCATCATTCGACTAATAAGATATAATAAGAAAACCATAGGGGTTCTGTCCATGCAAGTTGTGTTGTAAATACCGTCAAAATGCAAAGAAAATCATGATTGTTATTATTTATTCATTTTCGATTTATAAATTATATCCATAAGGCTATATACTCGAAATTCTGCCCACTCCTCTCTGGGACACCCAGCAAATAGGGAATAAACGGAGGGAAGCTCGGAGATTTCAGAATAATAATGTTTCAGTTTGTTATTTCAACCTGTATTATATGTACTGTAATTCTGCTTGACCCTCCGTTAGTTAGTTAGCTAGTTAGTTAGTAAGTTATACTTAGTACTACCGTGACGCTTTCTTCGGTATTAGATAGAGGTTTATTTGGGCATCTTTGAGGTATCTTTGATACTACCTGGGAAGGGATCACCGTCAGGAACTTGTTTCTCGAAGTAATCTTTAGTTTGTCACCAACATAAACAAAAATTCCTCCAGAATTCTTAACGCAAGGATCAACAACTTCTTTGGCAGTTTTCACTTTCTTCTGCATAGTTAGGTAGTAGTTTTACTGAGATAAGGAAAGTTGTTAATAGCAAGGAGACGTATTAAGAACTGGAGCGAAATGAACAAGGAACCGAAGTGTGCAGTCATTGTTTCATCTACGTATATGCCTATACGCAGTTGTTGTTCAAAGGCATGTTTTTTATGCCCTTATCCATAAAGCCATATTTTTATGCCATTATCCATAAAGGCTTATTGTTTTCATGCCTTTTATGCTTTTAATGCCCTCTCAAAATTATGCCCTTAAATCCGGTCTCTATTAATAACTTATGCACACAGTCGTCAAACATTAACTGCGAATAATTTTTATGATAATTCTTAATCGACCTCAGCTTCGTTACTAATTTGCTTATGAATGGTGTACTACAACTGCACATTGCATGAACGGTCTTGGCTTCACTCCTGCTGGGCAGCGCGGCCCTTCCTCTTTTTCTTCGGTGACCTGCACAGAAAAACTAATTTTGCAGGCACCCAAGCGTCAGTCTTATAAATTTCAACTACGTATCCTACATGCGCCTTAATATCATTTAAGTCGAAACATTTCCGCTCAAGCGAAAATCTGTGCATCGAAAGAATAAATCAAGTTGGAACAAATGCTTGCTGTCAAGAAATCCTACTGCTTCTCGCCCGCCTTCCCATTTTACTGTATAGTCTTGAGAATTTTCACCTTTTGCTTCACTGATCATCCATTCAATTTGCTTGTAAACTCAGAGCAGCTAAAGTTTGGATGTGGGAAAAAAGTAAGAATTAGGATGAAAGAGAGTGTTACAGAAGCTATAGATGTGTTTTTCAATGCTAGGATTTCAATGTTGGCAAAACAAGAAGTGCATTCCAATATGAAGTTACCATACGCATTGCATCATCTAAAACCCAGTTAAATTTTGCTGATCGGTTTTCAACACAGTGTGACAGAATGGCCACAGTGTCCAATCTAGTCTTATTTCCGGCTATCTGTTTTCTTCGTGCGTAACAGAAAATGGACAGATAATTACCTTGATGATACTTCGGACGAGGTCCAGGTGGCGTTATGCACGCCACCCATCTTTTGCAGAGGTGATGCTGCAGTCCGTGACCAGCGGAATGGCTAAAGCGAGTTATCCTCACAGTTCACGAAGCCGCTTACAGCAGGTTTATCTGGCACTCTCAGTAAGCATGCGTCCAGTAAGTTTTTTTTTTTTTATTTCGCAGTCTCTGTACCGGTGACATTTCGGATGTGACGTAGCATTTTTTGAACAATCTCGCCCCCCCCCCCCCGAACCGCGAATCTATTAGAATACTTTGTGGCCACTGCGTAACCACCGGTTTTGATCGGAATTCGCATTTCACAAGTCCGCCCATTACGGTCGAGTGTCTGGTCTGGATTCGTCCATTGACGTTGACAGTAAATCCTTCTAGAATTTTCCAAACATATATGATCGTAAGGCGCTCGCATCTCCTTTGAATGGAGTACATTTGAAGCTGAACAAGTCTTTCGTGATAGTTAAAATCTTGTATGCCCCGGATTTTGGCAGTAAACGATCGCTGGATAGCCTCAAGGGGCTTTAAGTCTTTCCGTTTGCTTGGCATCCAAAGAGGTGAACTGTATTTTATACTTGGCAGTATTAGTTGTTTCCATAAGGTGAGTCTCCCTCCCGTGAAGAAAAAGTTCGAAGCACCCATCCGCTCCACTTCTTGCCTATAGTAACAACTCGTGCCACGTGATCTTCAAAAGTGGCATTATCTTGCATTCTCACCCCAAGATCTCTTAAAATTTGCTTTCTCTCGATTTTGCTCCCATCTCTCGTCGTGTAAGACGTAGATTCCATAAGGGAGAAGTTTTTTCCGTGCCGCAATAGTTTAAATTTTAATTCGTTGAAGGTCATGTTGTTAACCAATGTCCAGTGAAAGATATTGGTTTGATCTAGTTGCACGTTCCGTGCGTCTACCATTCATTGTACCGCTGCTAATATCCGTGTGTCATCAGCGAACGATAATGGAACGGCAAACTTGCATTGGTGCCCCATATCATTTATCATGATGAGGAAGAGTATTGGACCAAGCACGGTGCCTTGTGGGACTTCAGAATACCGGCTGTCGTTTGGACACTTTATTATTTATAATTACACTTTGGGTTCGGTTTGTCAGGAAAGCTTTAATTGATCCATCTAACGCATATTTCACGCATGCCCATGTTGAAAAGTTTGAGTAATAGTATTCCATGATCTACTTTATCGAAGGCTTTAGCGAAATCCACTATATAATAAAACAAGAGGGTCCGTGCTGTCATAAAATGACAGCGAAGACTTTGTGATGGCCTTCTTCATTGATCATGCTTTCACTATTACAACTGCTAACCTAAGCACCCTGAGATGAGCGTTTAAGGCTTCACAGCCGCTCAGTATCAAAACTTTTTTTCTCTCTCTGAAATGGTGAGAAAATTTACTGCTTATTGCAGCCTGATCAGCAACGCTCAAAGTAATATAGCTCCGTGTCGGTATTGTGGATACGGTAGGCTAGCTCATCCAGGTCCAATGGTTTTTGCTTAGCGAAAGCTGTTTCATCGACCATTGTATAAAATTTGGGAGATTAGCTGAAGCAACGAAATCATCTGTGGGAGGAAACTACGAATCAAGATGCTTGAGAGAGCCAATGAAAGCTTCACATAACTTCAGGGCTGAGATTTCAACTTCGGCAATGCAAGATGTGCATTTAGACTTGAGGTCGCCCGATACTTTACCATAGATTCGATGTAAGGAGAAGCTAATACTCGTACAAATCAGACTAAGCCTGCGATGTCTTCATTGCTTGAATTTCAACTGTCCCTGATAAAAATACGTTTGCCATCTTCTGCAACTCGGCTTCTACCTAATAGTGGAACTTGAGAAGACGACCAGAGCCTCCAACCTGGGCTAATTTCTGCCTATCTGTTTTGTTATAGCGTGACAGAAAATAGATAAATAAATAAACAAACGGATAAATACACATCGGTCTTTATTATATTGTAGATACAGCTGTTGGTCGCTTGCTTGCTCCAATGTTGGTCCGTCTCTCCGTTACACTCATTTAAGAGTTGAATAGGAGAAAATTCATGTGCTGAAAAATAAATTGAGATACCATACAATTTCAGCACTTGGGGTACCGGTGACAAATATAGCTCGGGATCTCCAGCCTCTGGGTCCAGGGCTCTGGATCCCCGCTTTCATTGCTGAATGATACCGTATAGTAGTAGAATCTTCACGCTGAGCAGACGCCTTTTGATATTGAATTTACATCGCAGTCATATTTCGACGCTGGAGGTTCAACAATCAGTTGATATCCACAATTCGGTGAGCCCTTGGCATTTCCAGTGAATTCTTTTGACTGAACTATATTTTCTTAGTGCAACTTAACGCTTGATCAATTCCAAGCTGATATTCACTCCTTATCTTGCAGGGGGGATATTTTGCTATCGCAAAACTCATGGCTGTACAGCTTGCGTTTCACTAATGGAAGATCAGGCCTCCAGGGGTGAGACCTATAATACAGCAAAACCTATACTGGGAACCGGAACAATAAAAAGCTCAATCACAAATTTTTTGCCGTCATTTTTGACGGCTGGGCTCTCTAGTCTAAATATATTACGTCCACATTTTTGCTTTGGCATAATAGCTCTAGAATAGAGTCATAATCTAATCTATCACTAAGAATGACGGCCGTGTGTCTATATATTTATATATTTATTTATATGTTCGGTGTCACGCTCTTGAGAATGGATAGGCAAAGTTTTTTTCTTTTCCATCGTTGAAGTTCACTCAGTGCAGATACATATATACAGCTTCTCTAAGCACTCCGTTGCATCGTCGTTCGTGGTCGCTTCTGAGGTTTCCTTCATCCAATAGTTTTTTTCTTTTTTTCATGTTCGCTCGTAACGAAGTAGATAGACGAAAAGTAGGTCGGGATGCAGATTTCGTAATTAACGATGACGAGGTTGCAGAAAGTTAAAGTGAAATTCTTACCCCTTTAATCTGAATGCATTTCTTGTCCCGTTGGAAATTTTGGCGATCCTGTTCCCTTCTGATGGGATTCAGTAGGCAATAAACCATATTGCAGAAGAAGGCTAAATTTGCAATAAGGTACTTATCGCCCTATTAACACTGAATGCAGTTCTTGCTCTTCTAGCTCCTCCTGCCGTTCCCGTGGAGTCTGATATTCATTGCGTTTTCTCTACATCGAAGTTATATTTTCTTTTGATTTACGATGTAGCTACACATTTTGTAGCAAATTAGCGAAGCGTTGAGGAATCGGTTTTTTACTGTATAGTAGGCGTAGTCATTCTTTGTTCCAACTTTTCAGGAGCGGAAATTTAGTTCTGCTGAAACTATCTTACTGTGTATTCTGGATACGCATCAGTACTATATAATAATTCACGTCGTGTTTTTATTTATTTATGTACATCCATATTTATATCTTTCCTGTCACGCTCTATGGGAATAACCAAGGAGAAACTTCAGGCGCCGAAGACGGTATCGTGGATAACGGGGGTCGCACTTGGGCGCTCCAGTTGAGGGACCTGAGCCTGCCTGCAAGATCGTGTCTGGACATGTTCATTGTTCTGAGTTGCTTCGGGAGAGAAAATTTAAGTGATGAAAACGGGATCTTGGATACGGGGGTTGCACTTGGGCGCTCCAGCTGAGGGACCTGAGCCTGCCTGCACGATCGTGTCTGGACATGTTCATTGTTCTGAGTTGTTACGGGAGATATCACTTACCTAAGCCTCATAATATGTATATATATGTATCCAATTTTTTAGGCAGAATGCTGAACTTTCAATAAAGAAGCTTTCTGAACAGTAATAAGCACAGGAGACAGCGATGGTTTTCATGAGGTGCTAATTTTCTACCGTCATTGATAATGACGGCCCGGGCCACTAGTCGGAAATAAAAATCGGTGATGTTTCAGCGCTTACGAATACAGTTAATATTTTGCATGTCTTCGAAGGGAGGGAAGGAGTGTGTTGAAGACGAATTGAAGTGTACTGCTCCAAAGAAAGCACGCATCTCTTACGATAATAATTTGAGATAGCCCTCGTAGCTTTTTCCTCTATATGTATTTTAGTAAGGAAAGTACAATCAATGAAGAAGTGTCATCAGTCATCACAAATTACTTGTGATGAAGAAGAAGCAAGTCAATGAAGAGAAGATTTTGCACCGGCCTATATAAAGCAAATATATCGATTATTGCGTGAATTTTTTCACCCGCGGGTCCACTCGTGCTCAAAAAATTACGAAGTGGTTGAACGTTTATGGCCAAAACTATGTTGATTTGACGTATCCAGGTTATTGCTCTCTAAGTGATGTACAAGGTGTCTCCTAAAGACCCTTTCAAACGTCTTCACTACGTGGCTAGTTAGGGAGACAGGTCTATAGTTGGCTGGATCCATTCTATTTCCATCTTTAGGAATAGGTGACATAATCAAGTGCTTGTAGGTGAGTGGAATTACACCTTCATCCATTGATTTCCGCCACATAAGGTATATGGGGTAGGAGATGCTTAGCTTGTACATCTTAAGGATTTTTGCAGGCACGTCGTCTGGTCCCGCTGCACTGTTGCAGCTAAGTTCATCATTGGCTAGTTCACTGCTGAGTTTTAAGAACTCGAAGTCCATTAGGCAGTTTGTAGCTAAATCTATTCTTGGGATTTCAGGATTTAGAATTTTGTCACTAAAGAATTTTTTATATTGACGGCTTAGTACTTCACTCATTTTCTGGTCATCCTCAACAATAGATCCTGTATCATTCACCAGTGGCCCGATTGTCGATTTTACCGAGGAAGGATGTGATGCATAGGCAAAAATATTTGCAATTGCTTTTTATTTTTTCACTGGCTTGCTTTTCTTTTTATTGTTTTCTTCATCGAGTGACCTTGCACGCTGATGTTCTATTTCATCTAGCTTCCTTTTGCCCTCCGATTTGCGTTGTAGTAACTCCGTTGATTGCTGGCATTTGATAAGTTTTGCTTGTTTCTTAAGTAGACCTTTACGGAATTTGTGGTGTCAACTTTTATTATTATTATTATTTTTTTTTTTGCCGGGCTAAGATACTTCATGTACTTTTCCAGTAAAATGTTTTCGAATATCTCATTGATGCTTTCATTTTCTATTGAGTTATGTAGAAGTACGTCAAAGTTTACTGACTGCAGTTCTGCATTCAAGACGTCCCAAATTAAATTTTGTCCCATTATCGTTCACGTTCAAGTCCCGTAGACTGGAGATGGAGTTTATTTGCGAATTTTTCTGCTGTCTATGGGAATCGCATTCGTCAAGCTGAGTCGTAATTTCAACAAGCCTATGATCAGATAATGTTATTTCCTGAATTTTAATATTTTTAATCAATTGTGCGCTATCTACGAAGAAAAGGTCTAAGACATTTTCATTACTCGTAGGTGAAGAGATCATTTGGGTCAGTGAAAATTCATCCATGCTGCACACTACAGAGAGGGCCTGATCTTTTTCATCTCTAATGGCCGATGATGTTCTGGATAGTACGAAGCTTCCAGTTGCATCTGGCAAGTCTGTCGTGAGCCATCTTAAGAAGGGGAAGTTCAAATCACCAGTTATATACAATTGATACATACTCGGAACTTCTTTACAATGTGTGTTGATAACTTGCAACATTTCGGCAAATTTTTCGTAGGTACATTTGGTGGTCGATAGCACACGACGCATATCAAAGTTTTAATATTAACAATAATGCAATCACACATTCCATTCGAGAATTTCTGCCTTATGGTTGAACCAAGGTGATCTCTTACGATTATCTCTTACCACCGCACTTCCTATTTTTTCGTTCACTTCTAAGTAATACATAGTTTTTTATTTGAATTTCTGCATCGTTGACCGTATCATCTAGATGAGTCTCAGTAACGGCAAGGAGTTGAGAACTTGCATCATTTATTATATATCCTGCAGTACCATTTGTTTTCTGCAATTTTTGGTTAACAGGCCTCGTATGTTTATAACGTGGACTTTGCTAAGTATTTCATCTTTATTTGATTTCAGTTCCTGGTGGTCATTCTGGTTTGCTGTGATAGTTTGTCTGTTTACGTTTTCAGTTGATGACGTGTTCCAGGATCCTACCTCCACATTTGTGTAGGATTTTCCACTCTTGGTGGATTCCAAGGTACTCTTGGCCCTCCATGCTGCACTTTTTCCATATAGGTCTCCATGGACGAGATCTTTTCGTACAGTGTCTAAAAATTAAACAGATCAATGCACATCGGTCTTTACTATATAATTATATTGTTTTAGAGGGGCAGAAAATGCTTACTAGACCGATTTTAATCAGGGAGAAAGACTTATGTTGGCATGACTACTGCAGCTTTAGAGCTGTGTTGTATGACCCATGAATATCGCTATTGCTGAATCGTTCATACTCTGTAAAGCGCTTGCGTCTGTCGTCTCGCTAACCGCTTCATACAAACATAACTTGACAGCGAATGCCTCCATGTCGGTTAAGTGACGTTCTGTGCAGCAAAATAAAACTTTACGAATGGGTAATCTGTTTCAAATATATATATTATTTGGGAAAACTTTTGCAAAATTTTTGTCTTAACGATCGTCAGTGTCCGTACCTAAGTCACCAAAAAATAATCAAAATCAAGAAATTGACTATGTTCATTTAGTGCAAGCCTGATGCTGTTGTAGATACCAGACGATGCTTCGATTCATCGGTGCAATTGGTGAAGCTCATCTTATTGTGTGAGAAAAATACATTACGTGGTCTGAAATATGCAACTTGAGTAGTAGTTACTACGCACGAGCAATTATTTACTGAAGTGGTATGATACATGGAAAAGTCTACATCATCTCAGTGGCATTTATTTAGCAAATATGACCCTCATATCTACTATGGCACTAAGTGTGGCATCCATTGATCATGATGCCTCGGCAATTCCTCATTGACGTTCCTCGACTCACATGCAGATAAGCAAGATTATTTTATAAACTAGTGGCTTGGGCCGTGATTATAAATGACGGTAGAAAATTAGCACCTCAGGAAAACCATCGCTGTCTCCTGTGCTTATTACTGTTCCGACGGCTTCTTTAGTGAAAATTCAGCATTCTGCCTAAAAAATTGGGTACATATATTATGAGGCGTAGGTAAGTGATATCTCCCGTAGCAACTCAGAACAATGAACATGTTCAGACACGATCATGCAGGCAGGCTCAGGTCCCTCAGCTGGGGCGCCCAAGTGCGACCCCCGTATCCAAGATACCATCTTCGGCACCTGAATTTTCTCCTATCTTATTCCCATAGAGCGTGACAGGAAAGATATAAAATAGTTGTAAATAAATAAATAAAAACACGACGTGAATTATTATATAGTACTGATTTTTGAGGTCAAGATGCTTTCGGCAATAATATTCGACTGCACCTGCTGACGTTCCCTCTTCGTCAGTATTAGGAGCAACATATTTTTGTTTTGCGTTTCGTTACGGCGTGTCTCCCTTCATTTCTCGAGAGTGTGCCCCAGTTCGCTGGAGGATCCACAGCTCGACCTACAGTGAGCACATCTGATCCCTTGAGATGAGAGCTTGCAGTAGCGCACTGCTGTAGCATACGAGACACAACAGCTGTAATGCAGTGCACAAAATTGAACACATTTATATTATACTTTAAGCTATACGCTTATGGCATTTATAGATGCAGTAAACGGGCAGAAGCTACGAAAGCCCATCAGCTCTCGCTTCTGCCCAACTACCCTGGAGTTGCATGACCAGCCCACCGGTGAAGCTTGAGCTAACCAAACAGCGTCAGCTCCGTTACTGCCGCCCGTCATGTCATCTGAGCTGTATCCTTTTGTGTCTTTCTGCAGTACTCTTCTACTTTTAAGTGAAGCTAGAACGTCTACTGTATATTCATAATTCTGCATTCACACCAAGTGAATTGATGTAGCTTGGAAAAGACTTAGAAACTGTCGAAGCCTAGTTTAGAGTGGGATATACATGCCGGTGTCTTGTACGTACCAAGTTCAGCATCGGACGCACAATGCATAATTATTCAGTCTGGGTAAAATCGCGCGAGTAGCCATAAAATCTTCTACTCGCTGATCGCTCTTCACTTGTATTAACTTACACTGAAATAAAAGTTCCAAGTGAACGACCAGTTGGTGGACCTTTACGCAAGGAGTAACTCGCACTGAAATTCCTCTTATTTGCCACAAGCTCTCTCGAAAGTATTTTTGTCTTGTTTTCGTGGGACTACAACAGCGAGTAATGGAGTAAACAAGAGGTCGTTTAATAGGAGCTTAAACTGATAACAATTGCCTCAAGATATTCGTGTGTGGAGCCAACTGTATACGATGTTTATGTGTGCTCAGTCTTGTCATTATGTTGTCAGTACGTTACATTAGACTACCGTGTGCGTCAGGCGCTTTCTGGCGTTTTAAATACCTAAGAGCGCGTCAGCAGCTCATGCCAAATGCATTTGCGCGGCGATCTCGTTCGTTTTGTTGCTCACTCCAGACGACGGCCGCGACAACTGATATTTGTAGTCGTTTCCTGACAATCTCGGCATTCGACACGTACGAACTTTTCTGCCATATGAACACTGCACTAGTCATCCAGTCTCACTGCCTTCTAGCTGTGGTGTGTATTGTGTACCTGCAGCCGCCCTTCACTGCTGCAACACTTACAGTCTACAGTGTCCACTGCAGTTGCCACGCGGTGCTTGTTACAGGTAAGCTTATCTTAGGATATGAACTCACAAGCAAACATATACAAATAGAGATTTACTCCAGAGTTAAGTTTCTTCTCGTTGATGCTGACTATCGATCGTAAGTTATACGCGATGTGCGATTTTTTTATATTATATTATTTGCTTACTATTGCTATTTAATATTGGTCTGCAAAAAATAAAGGAGCAATAAATTCTGAGATACAAAATAGATTTTTTTCTTGTATTGTAACGATTTCGGTTGTGTAGCCACCCACACTTGTACAGTAGTCCTTACATGCCTGCTCACTGCTGTACACTTACGATAGCTACACTTAAAAAGTGTCTGATCGCAAGAGACCATCGGTTCGCTGCGACGCGCTCTATGCTTATAGTTCAGCAGTTCTTGCAGTCCTCCGGCCTTACCTGTATCCTGAGAGAATAGAACTTCTCCGAACGTGGCGGATTTAGGACAACTATGTATTTGCGAATAGAGTTGCTAAAGTAGATGATTTTGATGGATGATCATACAACGTAGAGTATTCTTATATTTGTCCAGATTAAAACTCTAGTTCGTCTTCTGTATTTTCTTATACCCAGAGCCAGCAAGTTTTAGTATTGATCGTGGCTGTTCTCTTCAGCGAAATGCAGGAAGAAAGCACAAAAAAATTTCAGTCACTGTGCCAGTACCCGTGCTCACAAAAGTCATGTGTTTCAAATTGTATTAAAATATTCGCTTTTAGGCTAGCAGGTAGAGTCGTGAACAAAACTTACGGTTGGTTGTTAAGCTGTTCCAGACTGTGATTGCACTTAGATATGTATTTACATATGACTATAATGCCGATACTTACTCCTCACTGTTCGCATTAAGCATAAATATTTTGGATAGCAGCAATACTACTCTATAAAACGTGACCGAACAGTGTCTGTACCCAGTAAAGGGTTACATCTGCACTATAGCAGAGCCAGATATACTGCTAATATATCATGGTTTTGACAATCCGTTTTAAGTGGTGTTAGCTCCTCAGTATAGTATATTAATTATCATTCTTCCATGGTACGATTGCGTGCATGTTGGAGGGGTAATCACTGTTACCCATGCCAATGTTGTCTCTCTGTGTCTCGAAAATGTGCTGGTTCGCAAGTATTAACCATAGAGCAGCGAAACAGAATGTCCCTCACTTATACGCATTGTGTGAGGCGGTAAAGTGTAGATGGCACTTGGTGTTGTGGGTAACTTCTTAGTATTGTTTCCTCCAGTTCAGCTGTAGCAAATATTGTTATCAATTAAGTAATATTATATAAATTAATGCCTCATGTATGTACTAATACTACAACGAAGTTATCGTTCTTACCGCTGGTATTGTAACGCAGTTGGCTATCTCTCCCTCCACTCCCTGCGGGGACCGCGTGAAGCGTCAGCAGGCAGGTCTGCTAGAAGCTCTCCTCTTGAAGTTTCCTGCAAGTCTTCCTTGCTGAAATTGCTGCTGCTGCTGAACGTTCTCGCCTCCATCTGACGAGATGGTTCCTGCACCACACTTCTCACTTTACGCTCTTTATTGCCTCACTACCGCGTGCAGGCCATTTAGCGCCTTCCTCCTCATATTCTTGGCTGAAACTGTTTACTCTTTATAAACCAGGGCGATAGTTTACTCCTTCTATTTGCTACATAATAGCGCGTGAAGCCAAATTAATGCATATTTTATGATAATTAACGCAGAGAGTACAAGGTCACGGCTCTCTTTACTAGTCAGCAAACTACTTGAACAGACATTTTCGTTTTACCAGGGAAGAGCTGCTGAGTAATCTCCAACTGTAGCGGCTTTTAGCCTTTAAACCATCAGGCCATAAGTTACCGACCGGATATTTACGATGTGGAGCGAATTCTGTACTAATTGCGTTCTGTTCGACATAATTTCTCCAACTAAGTTGATTTCGCGCTACCATTAAATTTTTTGTTTTAAATCACGTGTTCAAAAATTCATGATAAAATGCTCGGTCCATAAGTGGTAGACTCTGAAGTGCCTATGCCTGCGAACGATCTTTCTTGCGATTTTGTGAATGCTAAGGCACGAAGATATTAGTCTAAATATGCCCGGCTATAGCTCCAGGGGATAAAATTTTAAGGTTTGCTGCCTTTTGCCTACTGAGCTATAGAAAAAGTCAATCTTTACCCATATATACAGAACGCGAAATCATGTCGAGGACAGACACAGCGAACTTACTACCAAAATTTCCCTATTTATCATTTGCGCATGGATTTCTATCTCCAAAGTATCTAAAAACAGGCCATTGCCGCTTCTTTATTAGCTTTTGTGCAATTATTGTCTTCTTGTTCACATTAATGTCATAAACTCACGCACTACATAGAACGGCGCTGGCAGCGCCTGAGGTCCCCAGACGACGTTTTCGCGGAAGAGTCGCAACTGGCCAAGCGAGAGAGCTACGTACCTTTACGTAGATATGTTAAGGTTTTACAGTACAGTTACAGACTTAATTTTCTAATTCGTCGTTCAAAAACTAAGGAGAAAAGTTCTCGTTACTGTTAGCCAATCTGAGTTCGTTAAGTTGGGAAAGCTGAGCTGATATACTAATGGATGACATATATTTTGGGAGGAACCAAAAGTTCCCGGCTTTACACTGGCTTAAAAAGATAGGAGATAGTTCTGGCACGATGCTAGTCTCTGCGCCATTGTCGATGTAAGTCTCCTCGGGGAGATTTGCCCCGTCGCTCCCCCTTGTCTTATATTTTTCGATATGACAACTTTCATTTCGGCCCGGTGTTATGTTTCAATTGTTATATGTGAGAGCTTCCGGCTCCTGCGAATTTCATCGATAGCACTCAGATGCAAGTTGCAAGTTCAGCTTTATAATGGCCTAATGAATTAGGGTTCTTCGGCTTGTAATGTGTCGATATTCTTTATAGTACCCCGATACATTTTTTTTTTTCAGTGGAGTGGTGTACCGACCTACGAATTTTCTAACATACTGACCGAGTTGTATTAGACTACGAGTCTTCCATGCCGTCTCCACAGTTCTCGCACTACAAGTTTTAGCTCCACTCCCGATTGGAACTCGGCAAAACCCTAGCCACCTCAACGTAAGCCGCTTTAAGTGCGTCTAGCGCACATTTCATCTTGAAAATGGACTCCCACTTCACTACTGTCTGCAATTCTAAAGTTCTCATCAACCCGCCGTATTCATCGCGAGCTCCCCTGTGTGGCGACTAACTGCTTAGTTCAACTTGGAATATCAAGGATTACTAGAAAAAATACCATCAACTCCGTTATCATGATGTAACAGATATTAGTTCGAAAGGAATTTATTGGAAATTACATCAGGAGTCTAAAAATGTCTTAGCTTCAGTGTGTCAGAACTGCAGTTATAACTCCTGAAAAATTTGAAAGATTAAAATGTTGGGTTACTTGTGAAAATACCAGTACCAAAAGTTCTGGGGTAATCTAACACATTTAATGTAATTGAGCAAATTTGTGTAACAAGTTGTGTGATCAAGAATTTGATATTACGTCATTTCACTGCGTATAACGAAAAGTTTATTTACGACCTTCTTGGTCGGTTGAAAGTTGTGTCCAAATCTCTCTCTAGACTAACAAGTTTCTTATCTAGGAAATTATCTTGTTCATCATACTTGCCATCGCCGTATCACACGTTCAAAATTTCAGACTAAACAGTGATCCTGTGTGTTCAATTGTACCTTCATCGTTCATCATTACAGAGAACCCAAGTACACGTCATCTTCCCTTACTGGTGTTTTGTTTGCGAAAATCGAGTGTAAAATCGGTTGTGTTTTATAACCGGAGCCTCCGAGTCCTCTACGATCTAAAATGTTGCATTTGGCGCACTTTGATGAAGTACTTTTTTGTCACTGCAGTAATTAAAATAATATTACTTCCAAAGCTGGATTTCCTGTAGCATCTATCATAGTTCTGCGAGTGAATGTTGTGTTTGGTTTAGTTTTTGGCTACGAACACATTTGAGCGATTGCTTCGATGCTTGCAATCTGATGTATGTCTTTTGTTGCCAAGGGCGTTAAACGTGCATGCCTAGGATATCCTCGCGATCTCTTCTTACGAAATTAAAAATGCTGTGTTTGTCGATTTTAAAATAAATTATATAGTTGCACTTCATATTGCATTTAACATCCATAACAGAACTCATATGACGTAGTTCAAGTTTTATTACCTAGCTTATCTTTTTCTGTTACTTTGGTAAATGTACCTTTCCTTCTTATTACCTCCGCCAAGGAGGTTATGTTTTCGTCGGGTTTGTCTGCCTGCCTGTCACCAAGATAACTCAAGAAGTTAAGAACCGATATGAATGAAATTTGCATTGATTGTTAGGCATGTTAGAAGGAACAGATGATTAACTTTTGATGAAGATCCGTCGATCCGTTTGTTTGTTTGTTTGTCTGCTTCATTTTCTCAATGCAATAACTCAAAAAGTTATGGACGGATTTTATGAAATTTGCATGAGTTGTAAGGTATATAACGATGAGTAAATGACCATATTTTGGTAATGATCTGTTTGTTCGTTCACTCGTTCGTTTGTTTCAATTTCATGCTTGTTAGCATTATAAATCAAAAAATAATGAATGGATCTTATCAAATTTATAGAGGTTGTTAGTAATGTTAAAAGACATAAATGCTTAAGTTTTGGTACAGATCGGTTCATTCGTTTGTATGTTTGACTCATGTTTGTCATAATGTCTGTTAGCAGAATAACTCAAAAAGTTACGAACTGATCTTCAAGAAAATTGTACAAACTGTTATTACCATCAAAAGGCACCAATGATTAGATTTTAGAGTTGATACCATAAAAATCATAGTTTCTGAGCCAATTTGAATTTTTTTACTACCGTTGCCTCGCTTGGCGGAGGTATGCGCTCTCAGAGTGGTCTAGTAATTCATTACTTTCTTCATTTTAGTATTTGTTTTTAGAGGTTGCTCGCCTCCGATGGTGTCATTTCTACAGTGGGTTATACTTAAAGCACACTCCCCTCGATCGCGGTGAAACGTTCAGTTGTACATACAGTCTTGAATTAAGTACCCGGCCTGTTCTATTTTGAAGAGCTTTAGGGGAAGTTTGTAATGACGTCGCTCATTTCATTTAAAAGGCCATCCAGCTTGAAGCAAATCTGGACTTCATTTCCTGGAAGATCCGACAGTCGTCTCGTTTCTGTCTCCTGAATTTGTTCTCTTCCGTGGCACTTTTTCTCCTATATAGCCTAATGGCACTTTTTGCATCAACACATGTATAGCGAATTCCATCCTATTCAATTATTGTTCGCAAACAACTTTGTGCCATTAGACCGCAAAATATCAATATTGCAGCCATAACTATACTATCTGCTGGATACTCTTACTCTCAAGTTACCATATAATGGCACGGCTGCAAACTGCGTCACGCCTTAACTATTAATTTCTGATGCGCAGCCTAAAGTTAGTACTTCTGTACTATTGACTGACCTGGCAGAGTATTACAGTGATTTGTTCCAATTTTCAAACAAATGGTCAATAATGTCGTGCATGATCTGGTTTCAGCTTTTATTGATATAATGATATGGAAGATGCAGCTATATTGTACGGCGAGACTGGACCTTCACTTTTGTGTTATGCACTCTTCGCTATTAATGGTATTAGAAAATTTAGCATTAACAAAAATCACACCACAATCATAACGCAAGACACATTCGAGCGACTTGGCTTTTCTCTCTCCCGAGAAAACTCTGAGGTTATGGCACACTCTTGGAACACGCATAGCGTACACAAAGCGTCTCCAGCTGTTGGAGGGAATAAGCTGAAACCGAATGGCATTTTGCTAAGCACTCAATACGGTAGCCTACTATGGATGCAGTAGTGTGGATAAATCTGATTATAAAATGTTTTACTGTTTGGTTAGTGCTGCACTGCATTGACTGCTGTCACTTTCCATGTTCTGAACTTGTTTACTTAATTCCGGATTTTTTACTACACCTGCAATTCATGTTCTGGTTTTATTCAGCTGATTTCATTATTGCTTTGAACTCATTTTTACAACGCGCCAGTGCTGTAAAACAAACTGACATTACGAAAGCTTTTCGAACCGAAAGTGTTGTTATGTTGACGGCTTGTGTCTTACGAAGCTGATGCTGCGCCTCTCGTCGCAGAGGATGCAATGTTTATGTTGCCGTCATTTTAGCTGCCTTGAAGTATCCTCGCGCTCTGCAACACGGCGTGTACACACAACAGTTTAAAGTCTTCATCGCTCTTGGTGAACTGCGCTCAGTGGATTACACAGTCAGGCCCCGAGACTTGCCTTGTTTTGCAACAGCACTTCAGAGCTCCAGGGCCCGCATTCCCAAACACGTAGTGAAGTTAAGGGTACGGGAAGTGAGCAGGTTCGAGCACTGAGACACGTACTGATATTACGGCTAAAGTGTTATGTGTATTTTGCTATTGAATGCAGCAGTTAATCTGATAACCTACTCCAAGGAGGTTATGTTTTTGTCGCAGTTTGTCTGTCACATGCAACATTACTCGTAATTGCTTACAGATCTTTATGTAATTTACAGGGATTGTTAGGTATGTTAAGAGGAAAAGATGATTAAGGGCATGTTCGAGTGGGCACCAAAATTAGGCCTTCGGAGCTTCACTTATTCAAAACTCCACGCAGGTGCACCGACTTCTTCCCAATGAACTGATCATCAGGCATTGACCCCCAAAGAGATATCCTTGAGATTTCCTGAAACTCAGTCTTACTCTCTAATATAGAATTTCGGCCTGTGCAGCGGAATCGCGTTCCTTCTACCACGTGCAACACGATTCATAGTGGCAAATGCAAAGCTTCCACCTGAAGCTTGGAACAAGTCAAGAATCGAAGGCTTAATTTCGGCGCCCGATCGAACAACCCCCCCCTCCCCCACTATCGTTGAAGATCGCATCTCACGTGTCGTCGATTACTGCTGTGTAGGGTCCTCGCGATTGCCCCGTCCCAACGCTTTCTCAATACTTTACTCCCTTATATTATACACACTTTGTTGCTTCGTTGCTTTGTTTGGTTGGTCTCACCGTTCCGATCTGAAGGATTAATTAGATAGGAGGACTTCATATGTTGAGCGTCAGGGAGGCGAATATTAGGATATTAGCCTCATATTAACGCTAAATACATTCCTTGACTACTGCACACTAAAAGCGCATACCTCTGCCAAGCAAGGCGTTATGTTCTGACAAACATTAATCAAACACAATCAAATACACGAATGGACTAACCCATCGTCACCAACTTTTGGTTATTTCGGTCTTTTAATATTTTTAACGATTCCTACAAATGCCTTAAAGATCTGTTAGCAACTTCTTGAGTTACATGTGTTACTGATAAACAAAAACAATCATAGAGACAAACAAACAGACAAACCGATCAATACAAAAATTTTGTCATTTGCTCCTAGTACTAACCCAACAGTTCTTGAAAAATTAATAAAGATCTGTATCTAACTCATTGAGTTATGCTACCAACAAAACGAGGCGGACGAACAAACTGTTGAACGAATCTTTACCAACAGTTAATCATCTGTTCCTCCTAACATACTTAACTATCTCTGTAAATTTCGTCAAGATTTGTCTATAGCTTTTTAAGTTATCTTGGTAACAGACAAACAGAGAGACAAGCAGAGAAACAGACAAACTCGACAAAAGCTTCACATGCTTTCCAGAGGTAAATATGTGCTTGAGTTATTTTACTTCCTGACCTCTTCCTCTTGAGCTTGGGCAATGAGAGGCAACTCGTCTGAAAGCTGCGTTTTCTCCCGATACTTCATATTCTATAAATTTGCAGTACTTTTTTCAATACCAAATGTGCTGCTTTCTTTGGAATCCGCTTGATTTGTATGTATTAATTTTCCTCTGTTTTCTCTATTCGATTAAAATGTTTTTACTAGAGATAATACTGTCCACACCAAGGAGGTTCTAATAGGGAAGAGCGCACCCTCTCTATTTACCCTACGGGAGCGTTTCGAGTACACATTTCCCTTGAACTGGCTGAGTGGCATATCCAATCGGAGGGCGGCATTGCCTCACGCAGCTTGTATAGGAAGGAGTCCTGAGCTCAAATTTTTATAGCCATTAACCATCGACAAAATTTCGAGCGGATGGAAGTATGTAAAGGAAACTTGTATCCTGTATACCATCTGATGATGAAAGTAACAGGGTGAGCACTGGGATATAAATCTTCAGACACGATCTAATACTAAGAATGACCGTTGTGTGTTTATATATATATATATATATATTGATATTTTCATTTATTTACTAGTGGTCCGGGCCGTCATTATAAATGACGGTAGAAAATTAGCATCTCACGAAAACCCTCGCTGTCTCCTGTGCTTATTGCTGTTCAGAAGGCTTCTTTTATGAAAATTCAACCTTCTGCCTAAAAAATTGGATATATACATATATATTATCAGGTGTAGGTAAGTGAGACCTCCCATAGCAACTCCGAGCAATGAACATGTCCAGACACGATCTTGCAGGCAGGCTAAAGTCCCCCAACTGGAGCGCCCAAGTGCGACCCCCGTATCCAAGATACCATCTTCGGCACCTGAATTTTCTCCTATCTTATTCCCATAGAGCGTGACAGGAAAGATATAAATATAGTTGTAAATAAATAAAAATATGACGTGAATTATTATATAGTACTGATAAGTTTCGCGTCACGCTCTTAACGAAATAGATAGGAAAAAATTAGCTCTGGCCTTCCTGGTTTCATCAGTGAATTCATCTGCTTGAAGACTGTGGTCATCCTGCCAAGCTTCATAAAAATCTGATAGGCAAAAAATATTCCAGGTTTCAGATGCATGGCACTCGAACCGTATGGCTGATTCCTGTCTTTCTTTGACAATGTTGTAGTCCACTCGATGTAGATGCATGCAGCTCCTCTAAACAATCTCTTCCATCGTGTTGTGTACTCTCATCTGAGATTTCCTTCATTCAAGCTTCAGCTGATGTTCCTATTTCTTGTTTTGGTAATTATCAAGGCAACTGGTAAGATATTCTTGAGCCGTCAGCAGGCCCGTAAAGACCACGATGATTTCTCGGCAGCAAATTATTTTCTCCACATTTTGTGTTCTTCTTTCAACCGAACAAGTTATCTGTTGAAAATTTTTCAGAGTCCGAGTTATATGCCACTCTCGAGTATCTTGGATACAGAGCACAGTATTTATTAGAAGCAGTATATATTGACTTCGTGCAAAAAACATCGCTTTTTTGCGTATCACCAACAGAAAGCTCAGTTTTATTCAGCTTTGCACGCGTATCTATACGGTCCCCTAATTCCAGTTTGGCAGTTGCACAGCATCTTACACAAGGAAGTTAATGAGAGCCTTACATGTATAGAAGGGAGCTCAACCATCTACCCTAAATAGTCAATAACCTGAGAAATCATAAAGTGCATGTCCCGTCAACACGCGGTACTACCCAGACAGGGAGCTCCCTTCTATACTACTAAGGCTCTGCCTTAATATCTTTGCAATGATGCTACAGGCAACACAAGACGGGTTTTCACAAATTCTTCGCTGTCATTATTGACAGCGCGGGCACTCTAGTCTTCTTGTATTAAGGAACTGCCTGTCTGTATCTTCCTTAATTATGTGTGCTGACCACTGACTTCCTCTTACTGCATGAGTGCAGTTCAGCCACTTCAAGGACTCCAAACGCCAGCTTCGATCACGTGACAAAGCCATGTGTTTACTCGCCCAGAGAGTACTTGGGCTTGCTCCTCCCATTAAAAGCTCCTTGGTCCACACAGAGTAGACTTTAAAATTGAAACTAAGATTTTCACTGCTTTCCTGGTCTCTATATACACCAATCTCGTTAGCTATGATACCACTGGGATTAAATTTCTATCGCTTCATATAGTTCATTTTTTTTTTGCCTAATATTTGGCAGAAAGAAGAATGAAGCCACCGGGCATCAGTTACTATAATTTTGATGGCCGAGCAAAGAGTTTTAATAAGGTCGTAGCAACGACTGCGGAGATCTGAAGCTGATTTTTTTTTGGCAAAGCTCAAGTCAGGCTGACGCGATGATTGACTGCAGGAACGGCTGGAAGCCTCTTATTGGTAGGAAGGGATGGCTGAGAGTCTGTGATTGACGGGAAGGGAGCAGGCGTCGAAGAACAAAGAATTTCCCTGGCCAGTACGGCAAAATATTTCTACGCTCCCTCCTTCTATTGAACCTCCTTGCAGCCGAGCCCCCAAGTGATGAGAATCTGCAAATGTTGTAAGTCAATCTAAAAGGTTATTTGAACACATTCAAATGCCCGCTGATACTTTCCAACAGCACCACTAACTACAACATGCACATGAGAGTCTTGTACAAATCGCACTGTCGTTTCACGCTATACCAACGCACCGGACTGTTATGTGTTCTATCATTGCCTCTTGCTGTTGAAACTCTCTTGTTCATCCCTGAGAGTGGGTTGCTTACCCTCCGGTCGTCTAAGTGTCGTTCTCAGGACTATTTAATACCTAAAAGCATTTGCGTCTTTCATTCATAGTGTTCTAATTTTACCGTGATCCCCCGTCTGCTTCTATTGCAAATACGCAAACTACAGGAAGAGCTGTGATGTAATTATGAAACTCATAGTTACTTTCTCCGTGAGACCAAATTATTTCGGTACCGTGCTTCTACTTTGTACATTGGAGGCTGGCCAGCTACGTATGCTTGGCATACCACTGGAGACGTGGGGGCTGTAATGTGGTCCCGGAACGTGAGGGACCAGGCAGCTTGGGACCTCACGCCGCTGTGTCCTCACGTCCTGCCCGTCCCCTCGCCTAATCTCTCTCATTATTTCCGACCTTTAAAGCCTGTGTCTTATCTGGCTCGAGGACTTTGGTTTGCCTATTTTTGTTTTGTAGTTTGTCTGCGTCCCTGTCGTGGTGCTGACTTATCTTGCAAAATATATATATACTTATATTTTTTTCCAATGCCCCAGTGTTTCATGCTTCAGCAGGCCCGGCTTTAGTGTCCAGTTGCAGGCACCTTGCAGTCATAAAAATTACTCATTTTACCAGTAATATACACGAAGATTTTCTGGGAAAGTCATCCATGCTCCCGCTTCACCAGCGAGCTGTGACTAGGGCTAGGCAACATCGATTGCATCCGGTAGGTTACTCGCTGCATATCCTTAAATGATACAACTTTCTGTTCTTATGGGTATTCGGTCGGGGTTACTTTTCTTTCTGATTTTCTGACAGAGAATGAATAATCTGTCAGTTAGTACGTACATTTATGCTTGACTTTTAGTAGTCATGTTCGTGTCTCTGCTGTCATTTTTGTATCATGTGTGCTGAAGAATACGTTGGGTGGTACAGCACACCACTAGCTTTAGCCTTCTGTAGACATCAGCTCGAGCTGCTTGCTCACAATTTGTCTCTATCACTTTCTGTCTCTGCAGCTTCGTTGCGAGCTTTATTGCATTAAATCTGCAGACTGATATTGACGTTGTCCTTTCTTATAGGAGCTCCTACCTTTGCTGATTCCAAAAAAACAGTGGGACTAGCGAAACGTGGCGCGGGCGCGCCTCTATTAGCCTTTTTGTTGCAGCCCATGTTACAGCTCCGGACTGATGGACGGATCGGATATCAGGGGACAGTTTTCTGACTAAATCGTACGGCTGGACGCGTCTTCTTCAGTGAAGCTGAGCAAAAATTGCCAACAGCAGAGACTCCGCAAACTGTAGACCGGATGCAGAGCGACTGGCTGCTTCTCCCTATTATGCTTTACCTCGGCCGAGCGCGTGGCTAGCAGAGGAGGTAGTAGGACTTGACTAATTTGTTGCATATATTTTGTTAAGAAATAATATATGTAAAGTTTTTCACGTGACATAGAAATCTAGAACCTCAATCAAAATCTAAAAGAAAATGCGGCATGACTGTGTATATGAAATTATATTCTATCCCGCTATACCTTTGAGGAAGCGTGAGCAAGCAGGCCTACATGATAAATTCTATACCAGTTCTTTGTACCGCTCGTTCGTTGGCTTATACCGCAGAAACTCCTGCAGTTAGTGTAACTATGCTTGTTACACTTGGATTCATTGCATAATCTCTACAAGATGCATAAACTTAATTTTTCAGCGTACTACTGATATATGAAGAACTTTAAATTACGGTAAACGTTCATCACTCTCCACACTAGCCACAGCACGCGCTGCCATCTAGATTGTCAGCCCGTAATCGACTGTGAAAACAGCAAATTGTAATTCGCAACAAGGTTTGCCGGCGAGCTACATTTCGCTAAGTTGTATACTCACGATATTCTATTTTATTCTCACGAAAATGGCTCATTGTGACGATTTCTTGGGTGTATGAGAGCCTCGGTATCGAATTAACCGCAGCAGTTCACGAATGAGCCAAACTTACTCTTACCTCATCTCTTGTTTCTCTCAGTCGTGTGGGTTATCCCAAATCTTGTCGTGCTACCGAAAAGATAACGCCGAGAAAACCCAAGGTTGCGTTTAATATTGTGGTACAGCGGCCAATGTGAACAATTATTAAACATTGCCTGTACTCGGTCTAGTTTACTACAAACTTCCGGCGTGTACCACAGCTTAACCAACGACTTATTACGAGTTCAAACCTAGAGAAAAATTAGCTTCCGCTACGCTTCTTAGCGAGGCCTTTACGTGGATGCAGAGAAATGAGCTCGTTCTGTGCTTGCCGAAACAAGAATGGCTGTAGGCACCGATGTTGTGCTGTTATAGACGGAATTAAGCATTGGTAGGAATATTGTTGAATAGGTGAAAAATATCAGGTATAGCTTCCTTTTCTAACGTTATATATTGGCAACCTTGACCGCGGAAGAAAGGGTTGAGAATAATAAAATTCCTACACAATACCTATTAAATTTTCACTCCTAATTAACGTGGCTTGTTTCATCAATTTAGGAATCAGTCAAAATTGCGTCGGCTTTGCCACAGTTCCTATAGGCGGCGCTGTGCTTGTATGCTTTATACATTGCAAGATTTGATCGGTTTTGGAATTCCTTTGTTTCACGAACTTTCTGTGTTTTGGGAATCTGTATCTTTGAAGAGTTACATTGCAGTTCAGCCTCGCCCATACCAGGTGAAACTTATTTTAGCATCCCCTAAAAATCTATGCCACAGCTTTTACTATGAACATTCGTCGTGACCGCAAACATATAGCAGGCATTAAGCTAATTCTTATAACGAAAAAAGCTCACTCACGCGAACAGAATAAGTTATTTTTTCTATTTGTACTCGCAGTTTTGTGAGGTTTGAAATTTTATTACCCGTTGTGCTGACAGTGTGCTAACTTTCTACTCGACGCGCTCTCTCGCACTCAAATAATCTTATCCCGATCCTGAGCGTCAGTCGTGTGAACTTTAGATGTGCCAGTTTGGATGAAGTTCCTGGCGTCAATTGCAAACCGATTACGCTTGTCGGCTGGAAACTGGAGCACGATATATAGACTTGTGTATATTAAGCTCGGGGCTGGAGTTCCGGTAAAATTAAGGCAGCTTTATGGCTTAGATTTGATCGATTCAAGGATGTGAACGAAGAAAGTCTGCCCCGAGTAGACTTGTGTTCTATTTTGAAAATTTCTTTTTTTTTCAAGCTTTTCGTGTTCGCGAATGTATTGTAGGGGAGGTAGTTGCCATTAGAGTTTCTTGAAGAGGCATCAATATTTGTTTATTTTCAGTCAAATTTATAATTTGAATCTTATTTCTTACGCAGTGTGCCAAAGAAAACTTTCTTATGAGATTACTCTACTCCATCATTTCCTCTTTTTGAGTTATTTTTTAGTTATGAATTATTCTTTAATTATGTGAAGTTTTACATTTCATTACTTCGTCATTAATGGAATTTTTATGACCTCTGCGTTGTCACTGGACTGGAGCTATAAAGCCTTCGTTGGAAATTGAACAGCAGCAATCGATGTTCAAAAACTTGCCTGATGCTGACAAATCTTAGGCTTATATATATGTATACGCACGTACGGCGTCATACAAGGGATTTAAACATATTTTCTCTGATAAATTTATCTCTCTGTTTGCGCAGTCGCTCTGTTTGTATTTTATATGTTTGTATAGCTGTCACAGCGCTGACTGTCTGCAGCAGTTCTGCATAGCAATTACAATCAAACATTCATCACCAATATGACTGCATTTCATGACAGTGCACTGAAAGAGTAATTATTCTAAAGCGAAACAATTTCCGCTCATCTTATCAATGATTCAGTAATTGTGTCGGCCCAATTATACGCTGCGCTGGCGTAATACGGACAGGCCCCATGACATCAATGTCAGGCACCAAACTGCCAGTGTCTATGATGAGAGTGGCATGCATATGTGCATGGAATTAAGCCCAAAATCTGCACAAAATTATAAGCTACAGATATAAGGGGCAACTTTTATTATTAGCATCACTATAGCATAGTGGTACATAGCATTTGGCAAGTGACTACACCTACCACTGCTCCTAAATTATTTATATTCCATTAAGACGCTGAAAGGATAATGTACTCATAAAACTCTGATATTCTTGTTTTTGTTGTTTGTTTGCTTACTTGGTTACTTGCTTGGTTGACACCGTGCACAACAGGCTTCTCTTAAGGATGATGAAACTTAACAGGTTAGCGCACGAGGAGGGCCCAAGCTGTCGTACACTCCTGGTAATACGCTTGTGACGTCACAAGTTGCTAGTTCGTTGATAAGTAGTTATTTTACATTGTTTCTTCATCATTCCATTTGGGCCTCCAGAGTGTCCTACATGTCCTACAATCTTTATAGTTGCACAAAAATACGTATCAAGCATCTACGAACTTTTCAACTTTCTGAAAGATAAATTTTTGAAAGAACGTTGGCTTAAGGCGTATGAAAGATCATACGAATTCAACCAGCCAAATGACCGCATGTGTCAGAAGCACTTCTGGAGTGAAGTTTATCATCTTTAAAATGCAACAATATCAAGTGAGTTTTTCTAGAGTAATATGACATTCTGAACATGAAATCATATGGATGAAAACCTTCATGTTTTCAATTTATTTCTGTCTTCTACCAATTACCTGCTTCCCCTATAATTTCAAACCGCTGCTACAAAAATTGGTTCAGATGCGTATGATGTACTAAGGGTGATACTACAGGTCAGAAAAAAACATAATAACGTGCCGATGATGTCCGTAAATTCAATGTATAACGAACTGAAACTTTTCAAACTCCAGGAAGTGTACGACTATTTTCTTATGAAATTTTTACATGGTGCTGTGTCAGGTACAGGCAAGCTGTTCGAGCAGTACTTTCGAGAGTTGGTGCCTACACATGCATATGAAAGTCGCACACCAAGACTTAATTATCCAACTACTAGATTAGAGTTGGAGAGACGATCTCTACAGTTTCAAGTTGTAAGATGCTATAATTCACTACCGGATTACCTGAAAGAACCTATGTCTGATTTCTCTTTTAAGGCAAAGTACAAGGATTATGTAATGGCAC
>LQNS02277274.1:2780711-2794382 GCA_001587735.2 Parhyale hawaiensis | reverse complement strand
CGTTGTATTACTGATTTTAAGCGTCATTCCCATTCTAATGATTGTTATCAAACTTTTATAAGACCAAATGACTTTTACCATGTATATTATATTGCGTTGTTGTGTATGTGGCTCATAGATTGTTTATCATAGGTAAGGTATTCGCATAACCAAAGCCAATCGGGCTACATTCAAAACTTTCTAACTTCTACCGCACCATATTGTTGACCTGTATCACTTTGTCAATTTGGCTAATGTGCACATTGTGAATGCAACCGAATCATCATACCTGTTCCATAAAGACAATGCAGTTTATAAATATACAAGTGTTAATTTCATATTATGATATAGGCCTCATAAGCTGTGAAGCTTTCAGCAGGCATGTTCTCGAAGTTTTTTTTTTTTTTTAATTGGTGAATAGGCTTTTAATGTTTTGTATGTGAAGAGAACAATAAAGAATAAAGAATATTGCACACTATATTCAGGTACTAAGAAGACTATTTGCACTGGCTATTAGCGCACGAACACCGCGACATGAAATGACTGCACTCTGTTGCTGCTGGAAACTAAATGGCTATTGCTCATTGGCGTGAGTGCTATCTATGGTTTGGATCTTACGGGAATGTTCTGGTTAGAAANTTTATAAATATACAAGTGTCAATTTCATATTATGATATAGGCCTCATAAGCTGTGAAGCTTTCAGCAGGCATGTTCTCGAAGTTTTTTTTTAATTGGTGAATAGGCTTTTAATGTTTTGTATGTGAAGAGAACAATAAAGAAAGAAAGATTAAACGCCGAGATAGAGAAACTTTTTAATAAGAGTCGTTTAGAAAACATTACGGCACCAAAGAGACAAATTTCATTCCTTCCGGCGAATTAATATTAAATCAAGAGTCTATGCAAGATACGCAGCAGCCAAAAAAAAAAATCAGCTGCTATACGCTACGCGCGTTACAGCAGTATAAGAGCAGTGTCGCGTCCGACTCGCGTTAACTATTTGCAAAAAAATACCTAACCTTATTCCTCACCCCTAAACTGTCTTACGAAGCGATGTTCTTGAAACTAGTGAATTATAAATCAACATTTTTTACTATGATGCTGGAGTTTTTAACGTTAGGAGAGAAGGGCTACGATCTGTTAACGACTACACAGCTTATGGAGGTCGACAGTTCACAAGCAAACTGTCCGCCCGGGTGCTTGCCTGTTACCGAAAAACCAAGAAAAATAATAATAATCTATATCTAATTAACATAAAATAATACTTCTTGTGGATTACGAATTTTATTTTTACCAAGCTTTCGACATTCTCAGCGAATGTCTTTGTCAAGATGGGAACTTCAAAACTGCTAGGTCCGCTACTTATGATATGGAACTAGTTAGTATCAAAGATACGTTTGCTGAGAATGTCGAAAGCTTGGTAAAAATAAAATTCGTAATCCAGAAGAAGTATTATTCTATGTTAGTTAAATACATGGAACCTGGATGTCCTTTATTTTCGTAGATTAATCTATATCTATATATTAATACGCTAGTGCCTACTTACATACCTACCCAAGGAGCTTCAATAGAGAAGGAGGGAGCCCCTGCGGCCCAAGCGCAGATTCGCCAGTGAGTCGACCAGATCTCTTATGGCTGTGAGACGCGTTCATGAATTTCATTGGTTGAAGTGACGGAGGAGCAGTGAGTTTCACGGGGGAGCAGCAGATAAACCGAGTTACTGATATGCGATTGATGCATAGGACGACTGGCTGCAGCCATAAGAGACTCTTGAGCTTCACGGGGGAGGCTCTTGGCTCCCTTCTCTCTATAGAAGCCTTTTGTAGCTACCTACCTTCTGTGTCACGCTCTTCATCACTAACAGATAGAAAAAAATTCTAGATTTGTTGACTTTGGGAAGCTGGCATATCTTTGAAACTGCGGGTGCCAGTAATCTCTCGGCCATAGGCCGGGTCTTTTTAATTACCTCCGCCAAGGAGGTTATGTTTTTATCGTGTTTGTCTGTCCCTAAGATAACTCAAAAAGTTATTAACCGATTTGGACGAAATTTGCAGGGATTGTTAGGTATGTTATGAGAAACAGATGATTAACTTTTGGTGAAGATATGTCTATCCGTTTGTTTGTTTGTCTGCCTCATTTTTCTCAATGCCATAACTCAAAACGTTATGGATGGATTTTTATGAAATTGGCATGAGTTGTTAGGTTTATAACAAAAAGTAAATGACCAAATTTTGGTAATGATCCGTTTGTTCGTCCTTTTGTTCGTTTGTCACTGTTTTTAATTTTGAGCTTGTTAGCACAATATCTCAAAAAAAAAATGAATTTATCTTTATGAAATTTATAGGGTTGTTAGTAATGTTAAAAGACATAAATGATTTCATTTTGGCGCAGATCGGTTTATTCGTTTGTATGTTTGAATCATGTTTGCCATAACGTTTGTTAGCTGTATAACTCGAAAGTTATGAACGGATCTTCAAGAAAGTTGCACAAGCTGTTATTACTATCAAAAGGCACAAATGATTAGATTTTGGAGTTTATACAAAAAATTATGGTTTCAAACCAATCTGAATTTTTTTGCTACCGTTGCTTCCCTTGGCGGAGGTTATGCGTCTGTTTATGCGTCTGAAATTTCAAGTATAAATCTTTTAGAACCTGTATCGTGGTTTGCTGCCAAAGGAATTCCACTGATCCACCTAGACAGGGGCAGCTTCAGTAATTATCACAGTAAAGCGCCGAAAGCTAAGCCTGTGCGGTTGGCTTAATTTTTGGCGTTGGGCTTAATTTTTGGGCGTTGAAAAATTTCCCTAGTTGCCGCTTAAATAGAAGCATTTCCTTCAACCCGTACCGAAAGAAAACGTCCGGAGGGTCAACTATATTATTTTTAAAACAATATCTCAGAGTCATAAATAGGTACGTAAAAATGAGAGAGTCTCATAATTTTTCTTCTAATAAAAGAAATGAACATTCATATATATAATATGAAATTGACTGAGAAACAGTAAAATGTAATTGGCAAATTAGAGTTGTGTATAATATTAAAATTGCTATGAAGTCGAAAATTATAAAAAAGAGCCACAGTTTGTATATTTATAGACATTCCAACGTGTCTTAAAGTTGCATGAACATCGCCCTGCATTTTGGGTGCTAGAAAACAGTGACCGAAAATTCAAATTATGCCAAAAAAAAAAACAATCAACCCCCAAAAATGACCCCTAAAGATATCAACCGACAATATACACCAGAGATCCCACAAAAAAAAAACTAAACGTTTATTAAATCAAAACCTTTTCCTAATAAATTCTATTGATTACTAAAGTAACAAAAAAGTTGTAGTAGAAAGGAAGTTTAGATCCACCCAAAAACTTGATCCCTAATTAGGGGTAAAAATCTAGAGGGTTATTCCAAAACCTGGAAGAAATAATCAGACTGCTAGCAAAATTGAATAATTTGTTACTTGTGACAAGACTGACCAATTTTGAAACTAACGTTTAATATCACCTGGATAGATCGTCATATTGCTGTGTTGAACGCTCTTAATTCTGTTCATTTATCTAATCCTGAGGAGCCCTATGGAGCGTAAGATACGCCACAGCCCATAGGGTTAGGCTTGTACAGCTTCGTCCATCTTATGTCACTGCCACAGGATGCCCTAAAGGCCACATCAGCTTAGAGCGACGCCGTCACGGCCTATTTCGTTCGGTAAATGCTAAGGCTACATCAGACCGGGCCCTCCATTAATCTCTGTTCGAGTGTACGTTTCAGAACCCGATGCTCCCTTATCATGTAAACACGCTAACATATTGGTTCTAAACTTAACGGTGCATCGTGAAGTGCATGGGCAGAGAAAATGTAATCATCGTTCAATATGACCAGTCTAATACGAATGCGAGACTTACGCTCTCCTACGCCTGTTCAGTACTCTTATTGTCTACTTCTACTCATCACTGAAGGCAGCTGGGCTTAACTGAAGGCAGCTTGGCTGGGTGTCATGCTAATTATAAAGCAGACGACATGCCCTCAGTTATGCTGAAGACTCCGTGCTTTTCTCTCACCATTCCAGAGATGCAAAACTGTTCTTTCTTCGCGAGAACAACCTCACTTTCAAAACAAAACATGTGACGTGACAACAAGTCATAAGACCACACTGAATATGAAGAGATGCGACTTGTGTTTGCAAACACGACTACAAACGAGTTTAGGTAACCACAACTACATTTGTGGTTGTCACGTGGACACGATTCTCGTTTTGTTAGGCGAATACGACCACAACTTCGTCATGGTAACACGCATCAGGAAGATTGGTCTGGGTTCTGAAGAGGTCGATGTTGTTAGCTGTTGCGAAGCTGCTCCAACCTCCCTGTATAGTAACTCGCTTTGGTATAACTGCAAACAGAAATCCAATGAACGCTTACATTATTTTAGCTCATGATACATTTCACAGGTTTCTGAATGTGCCATGATTATCCAGGATGCTGCTATAGATTTGTTCAAAAGTAAACTGGCTGTGTCTGGGTTAGAATAAGAAACTGAGCTCTCAGCCTTCAAATCAGGAGAGAAAAAATCAACTATTCTCCAATAAACGTGATCCGTAACAGCTGTGACTCGAAGGATCCAGTATGTATGGACGATAGCAGAGTATATTCTTACCAGGCCGAGGGCAATCAATGGACTGCTATGCAGTCCAGTTTATGTTATGTAAATATGCTACGATATCTGCTCTGCTTGTAATTCAACTTTAGTGATTGATAAACTACACCCCTTTTTGTATCATGTGATATACTCTATGAGTGCCTAATGGAGTTTTACCTTTATTATTTATACTAGTATACCTTGCAATTGCTCTTTATAATGATTAAAAAGGTTGAAGGGCTAAATTTCAGTTTGCTGAGCAGTACAGTTTCGTTCACTGGCATGCAGTGAAATAGTTCCTAAAACCTAGAAGTCAAATATCACTGAAGAATTAAAGTGTCTTTGCGTATCATCGATGCACCATGATGATATTTCATCTATCCGCCGGCAAACCTTTCTTGATCACCCGAAAAACTATATCATCAATGGAAAAAAGTTAACCAAGCGAAAAAAATGACTGCAATGGAACCTTAGCTTCCTTTGTTGCTCTGAAAAATACATCTGAGGTTGAATATCTTACTCGCTTCCTCCGTGAACTCAATGGATGGGGGGGGGGGGGAAAGTAAAAATCAAGATACAAGTAAGCGTCAATGAGAGGTACTTCAGACGTCATCATGACCTGGATTTTTAGTTAGTAAATCAGGAAAGGCATTTAATTTTGTGAAATTCTTACTTTGCCATCATCTGCTCGCTGGTCTGATTTTTGTCTATCGGTATATAGCATACGGTGCCGTGATGACCACATTCTCTAGCCTCGCCTATTTTTCATATCTCTGTTTTCTCCAGAGCGAGACACGAAAGGTGCAACTAGATGAATATACAACCATATGTTGGCATTAATTGTACTGAAACCACAGTTCATTTGCAGATGATAGCTATATCAGATCAGAGTGTTTGCTCATACGGCCTTACAAACCTTCAGAATTGTGACGTCAAGCAAATAGCGTCGCTCCTTTTGCATCGAGGAATCTTGGGTAATTCCACAATGGCGTGATGCTACTGGCTTCACGTCATAATTCTGAAGGTTGGCATGGCCGTATGCGTAAACCTCGGAGTAAGTATAGAGGGAGACGAGGTATCCAAAATATTGCCCAGCAGCCAGCCTGCGGGCCACTTCATGGTACGAGCTGGCTGGCAACTGGCTAGCTTGCACTCTGGCTTCGGCCTGGCTGGAATGGGTGGCGTAGATGCATGTTGAGATTTCATTTCACAGTAAAACAGTAGACTCGTGCTCTTTTTCATTTGCATTAGCTGCAAATACTGCCCGTGCAAGAAAAATTTCTAATCATGACTTTTTCTGTGCACTGGACTTGAATAGCCCACCGTATCCAGGTTACAACGCTCCTTAAAGTTCATCCCATTCTGATTCCTGAACAATACAAGCAGGTGCCGTCAACGCGCTCATGATTGTCTAAACAGCGGCTGCAGTGCTGCAGGCCCATCGTAATTGAGTCTTTTATATCTAAAGTGACTTTGAGAACTGAGCTCATCAGGATGCAGCTGCAGAAAGCCACCATGAAAAAGCCACCGTAAACGATTTGGTCCCACTTCCGGAGGCTGGTGTCGTCTCCCTCTATACCTCCTCCGAGACATAAACACTCAGATCTGACTTAACTATCTTCTATAAATGAACTGTGATTTGAAACTAGAGGGCCCACGCAGCCAATAAAATTACAGCAAGGAATCTGTCATGATCGACCCTTCTTCATTGATCATACTTTCGTTTCTAATATACTTCTGAAGAATACGCTACAAAGGCCAACTCAAATTGTTATGAAATATGTGTGCTTTCCCATTCACTTCATATGAGCAGCACACTTTCTTTCCCTTACGTGACATACGAAAAAGTTAGTTTATACAGGAAAGCAGTGTAGCCTCACCGAATTTAATTTAATTCCTCGCCGCGTATTTTGCACACAGGGTGATACTTCAGTACATTGAAAATTTTGCACTCAAGTAAAACTTCTTCGTTAGAAGAAAGCAAACTGGAAAAAATAATTTGGTACTGGGCTACTGCACCATAAAAATCGCTGCTCCTGTACTTCGTTGAGCATCTACTCTCAATTTATATGTAGTAAACAGAAAATAGCTATAGTTTCAATAGGCGGAAAATGTATTAACAGACTTCATGGCAGCACCAAGAGAAGCTGTAAATATTTTTTTTGCATGGATTTCAACGTTGGCTAAGCTAGATGTGCATTCATTTAATGGGGTAAGAATTGCAACTTTACCATCTTCTACAAACTGGTCTAATTTTCTCTTATCTATCTGCACTAAGGCGGAACATAATTACAAAATCTACGACTTTGCCTATTTTTCACCTATTTCATTAAGAGCGCGACACGAAACGTAAAAATATATAAACACATTGCGGAGTTTATTATATTATTTTGATTTTGAATTTATCATCATAACTAGGGTGTCCGGCCGCCAAAATGACGGCAACTAATGCGCGTTAGCCTAAATTATTTTGGATGCCAGATCATGGGGGGAGGGAACTTTAAGAAGTGGCAGAAATTTAATAACAATGGCATCGAAGCTACATAGAAATGTATCAGGTTGTAGCGAAACTTTTGACCATCCTACAATACAATTTTAAGTACATTACCTATCAAATTGTAGCTACACTCCACTGTAGGGCAGACTGTATTATATACCAATATAACTGCGTGATGGTAGCATAGATTTGGCTCACCGTGTATGCACACAAATAACATTTTTGTTAATTTCAACACTATAAAATAGTCTCGCAGGGAATGAAATTTTCAATAATTCCATTTTTTCCACTAACTTCTGAAAGACACAATGTTCCAACACACTATATTTAATCTCTACATCGTCTTATGACTCCTTTTGACGACTGACTCAGGGAAATTTTCGCTTGTACGTTCAATCCCTCACAAGAAAAAGAAACATGAACAGTAAATAAAGATCCGCATCAGTCCACAGCAATACAAGTTTTAAGTACGGAAGCTTGAGGCTCTTCGAAACACTTTAATAAGGCACACTGAGACCATAACAGTTCCACACTTATTGATTCCTCAGACCCCGAGTTCTTGCAGCTTCCCTCGTAGTTCGGGACAGGGCATGCCTGCAACTAACCCTCTCATCAGTCATGTCAGCCCTCAAGTGGTCAGCAGATGATTCCATAAGTTCTTGACAGTTTGATTATCTCTTCTCAGGATATTTGATATTTTTAGTGCATCTTTCATTGTAATAATAAGGACTTCTTCAAGACAAGAATTTTATTAGGGCTAATAAAATTCTTGTCTTGAAGAAGTCCTTATTATTACAATGGAAGCATAAAATTAACCAAGACGTACTCTATTTTCTTCAATTTTTAGTACAGTTTTTCTTTTTCCAAGCCCTGAGACAATAGTGGTCATTACAGTTGATGTCAAATCACGCTTTTAATCGGCAAATGCCTAATTATTAGGAGGGTGAAAATTTACTCCTCCTCCAAACGCCCGTCATTTATTTACATTTGAGTATCCTCCGTTGTTTTGCCGTAGTATGCCCAAGCGATGTTGTCATCATTCATTGAATAAACATAATAATTCCAACTCTGTTGTTAAAAGACACAAAGCTTGCTTATGATACGACACAAAGTCTATGTACATCTCTGTCTGCTGGCCTCCGAAACTGAGCGCGGGATACCTCAGAAGGTCTTGTTTACTCAGCTAGCGCATCCAACATAAGGTGGTGAACATTGCTGCAGATCTGCGTGAGTCATGATACTAAGAATGAAAATATTGTGAACAAAAGGTCGTGCAAAAAAGTTACTTTCGCGAAGAAGAAGATAATCCAACTGAAAGTAAATGTTCTCTCCCAAGTTTGTTTGCTGAGCAGAGAGCATCTCCTGACAGCATTATTGCCGCTGATGGCTTCATGTCAATTTGATGCAATTCAAGCCGGAGGGTAAGACACGAAGCAGTTTAGAGAATGTTGACCGAAAGCACCGCAAGTAGATGGTAAGAAGAGCTGCAGCGCATTAAAGTTTTATATATAGGAAAAGCAAGTAATATTGCACGAGCAGCGCTGTGCTCAATCTTACTTGCAGCGTTTGCAGAGTAAATATTGTCACCGAACGGGAAGAGGTTTGTATACCCCTGAGATTGTTTATGTTTGCATACAAATAAAATAAACATTCAAAAAAGCCAACTACATCTAAAACGTAGCATACCATTGTGCTGTAGCTATATTTGACTTCAGCTGTGGTGCACGTGTTACTCGGCCTGCATCGTACGTGCCACAGAAATTTGCATGCAGGCACATACTCGCCAGCCCCTCGATCTACACTGGAGCCCTGAGGTAGGCAGGCCAAATCGCTTAGGGTCACAATTTACTGCTCAATTTGGTGGGACATCTCAGCGTTTCCTTATCTTGAGGACGCTCCTGGGGAGAGCTGCATCTTCAGATAGCGCGAGTAGTACTGAGATCCAACGCGAAGCAGGGCAAGGTGAACAGTATATGTAGATGGCAGTGCCTATTTAGAATTGCTAGTAAAATTCGCATAAAAAACCTATGAATGACTCTCTGCAGATATAAGGTCTGCTACGAGACTCAAGTCTCTTTCAAAATATCTACATGCATATTTTTCGGCCTAAGTAATATAGGAAAGTTTGGGCAGAGCTTGCGTTGTATGATTCGGGCAGTTCGAGCAAGATTCGGTTGCGTCTAACTTGCTACCATCTCGAGCTCGTAGTCACTCATTCACTGTCTGTTCGGTGTGGATCCTGTCATATCTATTGTTACCTGTGGAGCCATCTCCACAGAAATGGCTATATTATGTTGCACAGTAAAGGTGTAGCCTGGAAAAACGAGCGTTATTAACGATTCATAGCTCGAGGAGCAGTCTCACAGCACAAACCTCTGCCAAGGAACGCAATGTTAACGAAAATTCCAACCAATCCTGAATCCAAAATTTCTATTTGGTCGCTACCAATATTTGATCCTCAATTCGTAGTACATTCCTAGCAGTTCCTATAAATTTCTTGAAGATCTGTTCATAATTTTTCTAGTTATGTTCTAACAAACAATGAAAGGACAAACAGGCAAGCTCACGACACACTCCCGATAAATCGACACAAGCTGTAATTAATTCGAAAAACCCCATATAAATCATCACACAGAAGTGGTAATTCGACAAACATAATATGTATTACGTAATGCATAAAAACATCGTACATAGTATGTATCTACATTAAAATCATCAAACTCACCGAACAGAAATAAAACATTTTTTAACATTTCCATTTACAGTAATTATTAAATCACTTCCATTTTATTACCGTTCCATTAATTTATTTATATATATACACAGCTACAGCTGTTGCTGATGCAAGAAGACTGAGCCTAGCTGTGCATTATCACCCGTCTAAATCGACATCGCTAGTAAGCAATTCGACAGTGAACAATTCGACAACCCCGGCTAAATCGTCACTTTGTCGACTTAGCCGGGTTTACCGGCGTTTCAAATTGACATCCCTGATATTTCGGCATTTAAAAATGCTAGTACGAATTATCCGGTGACTCCTGTATTATATAAATAAGTGCCAAGTCAATTTTTAGTTTAATACTCAATGTTAAAAAAAAAAAAATGTGCTGAGGGTTCAATCTGTAGTAGAAAACATGCTTTCACCGCACATAAGTTTGAGATGGTGGATTCACAACTATTAATTGTTCAGCTATCATTGTGCACAAGCAAGAACAGTGCTCTTAATGACAGATTGCAAGCTTTTTTTTTTTTTTTTTGAGCTCGTTGCTGTATGGACTCTATATTTCCATCAACCTTATAATCACCGTGGAACGGAAACTAACCCGCTACGTATCGTAGTGGAAGCAGCAGAGTTGAGCATATCATGACACTCATCGCGTCATTGTATACATGTGACAACTCACTAAAAAGGACACTTTCCTGCCGGCGTGTGTTATCAGCCCCCACACGGCATGCGATGGCCCTCGCTAGGCCGGACGTCTGAGCGCATGTCGATCACGCAGAGGTAGTGCAGTAGGCTGGTTTAGGCAAGAAGAAACACTGTATTTGGCATTGTATGGAGAGTACCCTACTTTTCATTTTATATTTTATACAGCGGTTTCAATTAAGAAGGTAGTGAAATGTTCACCGTCGAACTCTTTTTTAACAAATATTGCCTTGGAATTATGTGGTACAGAATAAAGTTAAAGTCTTCTATTGTGTTGACGATTGGGAGTCTTTCGGACCAGCTTCCTGCCACGGGATGCCAGCGTTTTTCCCAGAAGTGAATATGCACAAATTCAGTGTGGGTATCGATGGAGGGATATGATGAAACTACTAATATTTGAAGGGGTACCAAACTTACGTGCATGCTTTTATATGCACAGAATTTTTTTTTTGTTTTAAGTCTACGGAAGTGTGCTGACGACATTTCGATAATAAGGCGACATTCTGGTACGTTTACCCTAGTGCGTAAGCTCTTTAGGACAGGCCGAGAATAGATTAGGTGAAGCAAGGACTGGTTCTCTTAATGTTTTGATGGTAATAACGTTAAAAAAAACAGTTCTTGTCGTTTCCTAACCTATTCACGGCCTAACCTCGCCAGCTGTTCGCTGTAGGAAGCTCCTGCATGGAGGGTGATTGGTCGGAGCGCTTGGTGTCAGCACAAAAAAAAAAAAAATTACCACGCTTATCTGTCAAGAAACGTGGTTTTATGTCCTGTAGAGCATAGAACCTTTTGTTTTATCTCTACGGAAATTAGATTCCAATCCGTTGAACTTTACGTGTACACGACCCATGTACACGTATTGTCATTTGTCACCATATTGCTACTTTAAATCGTTATATGTCGCCAGCTCACTACAGTAGCTCTATATTTACATACATTTATGTTCCTAGAAACTAAGATAATCTCAGAAATAATGCAGTGGTACCTGTTACAATCTCGGCCATCGAGCGAAATAACAGACAGCATCATTGAAAGCTTAGCAAATGCATCGCTTTGGGCATTACTATATACCTACTCTACCAATAAGAAATACCGAACTTAAATCAGTTCCTCTTTGCAGTATGGTAAAAACCTTGCTATGAGTTTTGAAAAGACACGGTTTGCAGTTCGCTGGGACAGGCTAATTTACTGTGAGGACAGATAAGTGCTCCACATGACAACTCCAGTCATATTAAGCGTTTTCCTTCTTCAGAAAAGCTGGAGTGACAAAAACAAATTACGAAATGATTTTTTTTTTGTTGCTGTTGTTAGCACAGTTAAGTCAAAAACTCTGCTAAAAGACAGTAATGGAAACTAAGCAAATTTCAATATATTATACAATACTGACTGCAACTCGAGTGAGGTCTATAGGTTCATCTCATGGATGATGATACTTACAAGGTTGACGCACGCGGAGGGCCCAAGCTGCAGTGCACCCTGGTTAATGAGTATGTGACGTCACAAAATGTTAGTACGTTAATAAGTAGCTATTTTACAGTGTTTCTTCGTCATTTCATTTGGGCCTCAAGAGTGTCCTACATGTCCTACAATCTTTATAGTTGCACAAAAATATGTATCAAAGTACCTACGAACTTTTTTGACTTTCTGAAGGACAAAACTTTATTATTATTTAGATTGTTTTTTCCGTAAGAGGCACGCACCCGGTCGGACAGTGTCTGTAATATGTGGACCTAAGCTGTGGCGTCGCGTCATTAACAGATCTCCTCCTCTCCTAAACGTAAAAACTACAGCATCATTGGAAAAAATAATGGATATAACATTCGCCAGTTTCAACAACACCGTTTCGTAAGACAGTTTAGGTGTGAGGCATGCTGTTAGGTATTTTTTTGCAAGTTAGTTAACGCGAGTCGGAGGCGACACTTACTGTTATACTGCTCTAACGCGCGCAGCGTGTAGTAGCAGATGTTTTTTTTCTAATTTTACCGAACAATTGTATGGCTTCTGCGTATTCTGTATAGACGTTTGCTATAATATTACTTCACCGGAAGAAAAGAAATTTGTTTCTCTGGTGCTTTAATATTTTCTATACAAATCTTGTTGAAAAGTTTTTCTATCTCGGCGTTTAATCATACCCATCTGAACCAATTTTTGATGCAGCGTTTTGAAATTATAGAGGATAGCAAGTCATTGGTAGAAGATAAAAATAAATTGACCACATGAAGGTTTTTAACCGTAATATTACAACATCTACAGAATGCCATTTTACTCTCGATAAAACTTACTTGCTTTCTTACATATTAGCTACAGGCGATAAGCTTGACTCAAAAAGTGCTTCTTACACATGCGGGCATGTGCCTGGTTGAATTCGTCGGCTCTTTTACAAGCCTTTTAGTGAACGTTATCTGCATCAACCTTGTAAGTATCATCATCCTTGGGTTCATATAGCCATCTTATAGTTATTTATGAATTGTAAATTAGAAATTACTTTATCTTCAGTGATCGCCATAGAGTTATGGATTATGCTGTCGTACTCAATTTTTTGTACATATCAAAAATTGTTACATTACATACTCTATGTAGACGCGCAACAAGTGGATGACGAACATTCTCTAAACGCGTTATAGTCCTGATAGTCCTGATTACGATCGATTGTCATCAAAGTAAGAAAAAGTGTGTGACAGACAGGAGCAACTACCGCCCTATAGCCGTAGCCACGTCTCTTTCAAAGTTAGTAGAACTGATACTTGAGAGACGGATGACAATATATATGAACACCGCAGATAACCAATTTGACTTTAAAGCAGAACACGGCACTGAGATGGCTGTCTTTGCTCTAAAACAAGTTATAAATCACTTCACCGACAATGGCTCTCCAATGTATCTGTGTTTTCTAGACGCTAAGGCAGCATTTGATCGAGTGCATCATTACTCTCTGTTTAAGTGTATGCTGGAGAAACAAATACCCCCTACATTGTAAAAATGTTAAAATATTGGTTTCAAACCCAGAAATGTTTTGTAAAATGGGGGGCGATAACGTCATCAGCGTTTTGCATGACTAATGGTATACGACAAGGAGGCCTACTCTCTCCCATTCTGTTCAATATCTTCATTGACTGTATCCATACAAAATTAAATGCAGCT
>LQNS02277274.1:2768158-2780218 GCA_001587735.2 Parhyale hawaiensis | reverse complement strand
TTGCTCAAAAATACACTGATTGTCTCAAAGTCAGGACCAGGAAATGCGCATGGAGCGTAAAAAAAACAGGATTGAAAACTCCAACAACTCATTAATAAAAGCCATCCGTAATGGCCCTGGCTACAAACGGTCTAATATGTATATACGATGGCAGCGCCTCCTGTTGCCTAACGGAGGCCAAGCAATGGGGCGTAATCATGTCTAATATGTAAGATCACTGCGACATGTTCTGTGTGTAACCTAGAAATAAGAAACATTCTCCTGTGTACCATATTTCATTCCAATTTTGTAATGTCTATGAGTACTTAATATAGATTATTATTATTACTATTATCTGTGTGCAAACTTTCTTGGTGTCATTCTTCTGGATCTGCTGGCCTAATATGAAATGTTGTTGATAACAAATCCTTTTCTGTAGTGAGGATGCGCTACAGGAGGTTATGTTATTCCCGGAGCTTGTCTGACTCTTTGTCTGTTTGTCACCAAGGTAACTCAAAAAGTAGTGGACGGATTTTCTTGGAATTCACCTAGATTGTTAGGTATGTTAGAAGAAACAAATGATTAACTTTTAGTGATAATCTGCACAGCTGTTTGTTTGTTTCTTCTAGGCAACATAACTCAAAAAATTATTTGTGGATTTTTGTGAAATTTGCAGGATATGTTAGGAAAGTTATGAGAAGTAGGTGACTAAAGTTTTATGATGATCTATTAATTTGGTCGGCTCATCAGTCCATCAATAACGTAACTTAAACAGTCATGAAGGGATTTTCATTAAATTTACAGGAGCTGTTATACATAGGAATATTACAAGAAACAAATGACCAAATTTTGGCGACGATCTCTTACTCTGTTAGCTGGTCTCTATATGTTAGTCTTTTAACTTGTCAAAGTCGAAGCATTATTCAGGGATCTCATAAAATTTACGGGAACTACTAGGAATGTTTCGAGGAACAATTGATCATATGTTGGTGATGATAAAAATCACGAGATTTAATAACATTTTGAATTATTTTCGTTAATATCGCGCTGCTTGGTGGAGGTGTGCTCTCTCAGAGTGCTCCTCTAGTTTTACCAACGTTTATGTTATAAACAATCGCGACACACACTTGACCTCTCGCACACAAGACGCCATATTGGTAACTACCAACGATGCCTCTGTCTTGGCGTTACCACGGATGCCCCAAGGAGGTTGTATGGAGTGACGCTATTGGCTGATACATTTTTGTGACGTCACCACTGTGCCGTCACTCTGCTGCAACTGCAGGTGCTGCCACTTTATTGCTTCACACAACTATTTGTAGTAAATGAACTGTGAGTGGAGCCGTCCAAAATTGCCCACTTTATGCTCCTGCGCCGTATCCTAGCTACGTATTGGACTCTACTATGAATGTCAACAAACCCTAGTAAAGTGAATATACTCGTAACATAGCGTGAAGCAATGAAAATCGGTTAATATGACCAATGTAAAGTGGATTTCAAGTTTTCACCTTTAAACTGACTGAAATTTTTTTCCAGAAGGGAAATGATGCGCAGCCATGGTTGAAATTTCTTCCAACCAGAATCAGGGTTCTTTTAAGTTGAATTTTAGCCTATCCAATAATGAACGTGTACCGTGCAGACGAATGGACGAACGTATGGAACCACAAGCAGAATAATATTATAGATAGCCTCTTCAGTATAGTCGGCATCATTGTGGCCATCTGCAGCGAAGAGACAGCAAGGGATGCTGGTGAAGGAAGTGTGTTTGTGGGAGTGTTCACTAGAGTGTGTCCAGCTGGCCGTCGCGAGCAATGGACTTCGACGCAGAGTGCTTCTCACACTGTTGTCAGAGATGGGCACTTATTACATTAATGTATTTAAATACTAATTGCATCGGAAAATGTAATTAAATACTAAATATATTTTTGAAATATATTAATACTAAATACATGAAAATGTATTTAAATACTTGAGTAAATATGTTCATTATTTTTTTCTTTTTATGCACCAAAAGGCACTAATTCAGGAATAATTTTAGTGTCGATGAATTGAATGTTGATATACTAGCACACATCCTGCAAAAGTCGCACGTAATACTCTAGATTAGTGCTTCCCAAAGTAGGATGTCGTGGACCCCTGTGGACCCCTAAAGGGTCCTCGGCACCCCTAACAGGGGTCCACCAATTGGATGATAATATTTGTGAAATCAGCAGAATATATTTTTAATGTTTTAGAAACGTTGTGCATTCATGTTTAGCTCAGTATATTATCAGGTATCAGTTTTCTTTCTTTTCGGCAACCTGGTAGCCAATTTTGCAAACTGTTTCGTAAACAAAAAACCGATATGATTCCGTTAAATAGGCTTGTAATATAATACATAAATTGTAAAAAAAGTGGTTTAACATCTGTTGAAGATGTTTGCAAATTTAAAAATATTTAAAAAGTTTTTAAATTCTTTTATCTTTCTTTCAAATGATAAAAAAATTTATTACCCGTTATCTAACAATTATATTAGCAATGCATTGTTCAGTAATTTCAATACGTGTTTTCGTTATCTGTGTATTTCAATACCTTTTACTACCTCCGTAACGCCCTGTTAAAATTTACACTTTATCATCGTTTATGCCGTAAAACGTAAGGGGGTCCCGGTTGATTGTTTTTTCTATGAAGGGGTCCTCGCAGAAAACGAGTTTGAGAAGCAATGCTTTGAATAATATAAAAACAATTAAGAGGCGAGAGCTTCCACTTTGACACCTGCTATCACTTCACTGGAGGATTGATGTAGCCTGCTTCAGCTTCCTGGTTAGCTAAGGAACATTGAAAATTAAATTACGAGTTCATTGAAATGATTGAAGCTAACAAAAATACGGTTTATAAGATAGAAATACCCTCGAGTTTTACTTAATTTCTTTTTTTTTTCCTTTCACTATAACCCTGAATCCTAACAGCCTTCAGTCCTGGGCCATAGCTCTAGATGAACTGTGGTGAATCGCAGCCGTGCATTACTTTCAGCCAGTTAGCATATAACTGAAGAACGATTCAGTGCTTGTGAATCCTTCGGGACGTCTGTCTTTCGTGAGCACTATGTCTTCTTCCGATTTCATAATCCTACTGATGATGCTTTCTCTTCTCTTCCGACTTGCTGTTCTCAAGGGCGTTAACTCGTACATGGATTCCCCGTTTCTCGTGACATTCATTGTGTCCCTTCTTTCTTCCTCTATTTTGATCACAGTGTACTCTGTGGGTAGGGGGCTTAAACTAGGAGAATACTACTACTACTACTGTTTGTGGATTTTCCAGTAGGAGCGTGCGATCAGGGTAACATTACCTTTAGGTGACCCACAAACAGACCTACCCCTCACATCAATAATGAAGCATCGTGCAATGTCGGGAAGCTTAAGTGTTGATGTCAGACTCGAACTACGTAGGTTTAAGACTGCTGCCAGCAGGCGAGTTCTTCTGCTGGGCTTGTTCAGGCAGCATTTGGTGTTCAGATGCTGTTGCGGGGCTGTTGGCCCCAACCATACTGGGGATTATCGGGGGCGCAGACCGTCGCATAGGAGGTTCCATCGCTAGTTCCTTAGTTCTTGACAATCTGTGATCTATTGAAGCCGTCCACGCCTCTGGGGCCAAAAGTAAGGCCTCCTCAAGTACTTTAGGAGGCCTTGCCAGATGGCACATATCTGCAGCAGTGCGTGCTGGCTTCGCACTTGGGATGTGCAGTCACTTTGACTTTACGGTAACTGTTAGCTTTCCACAGAAATTAAGGCAAAAATCCCATCTATTGGATGGCGAATTTAGGCCCTATACTTTTTGGCTATACTTATCCAGAAATTCAAACGAATGAGCTTCCTGTCACACTTTCAGTCAAGTTTCGATGGATTAACTCTTATCTGATTTTAAATGAGACTTTCGAAAAGTTTGCCTTGCTCCGTAAAATGGAGCTTACAGCCGTGATCAGGTTAGTCTAACGCATTGAAAACTATTCAGAGAAGTTATGTGAAAGCGAGTGGATATGAAATTCCGGACAAGTGGGGCCTATAGCGGCTTATTAACTGAACTCAACGATCATTTCTTAGAGTTTTAAATATATTATGTGCAATTTACATTATATGTAGGGAAGCGTACAGGCCGGCCAAAATTCAATGAGTTTTTCTGAGATTTCTCTATATACTGGTAGCGAGCGGGGCTAAGATATGGGCCGAACAAAATCTCAGAAATACTAATAAAATTGGCAACGCTATAGGGGAATTTGGCCACGACTGAACTGCCTCGATAAAATGGTCAGACTATACCTAAATAAGGTGTAATCGATTGGCACAGCTTAGTCGTGTTTAGTTACGCCAATAAGCCTCGACTTGTCCAGAACTTAGAACAGTAGCGTTGGTTTTGACCCTTTGAGTCGTTTTGCAAGTCAGGCGCTGACACCAGTTATGCATTAGACGGCCAAAACATCCATTTTACAGAGCAGAATTCAGTTTTGACCGTATTAAGAGCAATGATACTCTATTCAACGGGGGCTATAAACACACAGTTTGGATAATTCAAACCTATAGGACACTCCTACTCGACTTTATGATACTGGGGTTAGAGTGCCAAGAGTTATCGGTTCAAGTTTATTATCTACTACTCTATTCAATTTCCAAAACCAGCCCCCCGTTTTGAGTTTTGGATAATTCGGACCTATAGGACTGTCTTACTCAGTTTTGTGATGCTGGGTTAAGTTATCTCCCAGGATTTTTATTAGCATTGGTGGGATGTTAGAGTGCTGCGCTTGCTTGCCAGCTAAGTAGCTTAATTTTTGTGATGCTCGGCCTGCTGTGTCAAGGTATCTGGCATTTACGTCCCAGCGTGGGTCCTCTATCCCAAGCATATACCGGAATGGTCAGAGGGTCGCAGAACTTCTTCAACCCTTCCATCTCTATCGTAACAGCTTCGCTTATATAGACTAGACCCGCGCAGTCATCTAGGGCCTACCGGGCAATGCGCATGTATTTGCATACAGAACTGGTTTGGGTTGTTTTGACGAACTGTTGTCTGTGTCTCATCTTTACAGTCTGCGCTGGATTGTAGGTCAGAGGCACGCCTTGTTCAGTTGAATTTTAGTGTGGCGTTTTACAAGGCCAACCACAGGGTCCATTAATTATACAGACATGGAGTCTTTTGGTGTGGGTGGTATGGTTCTGTCAGTCATTCGCGAACGCAGAGTGTGTCTGTTAACAGTGTTTTGAGTACCTCAGTCGCGGTGGTGTCTAGCGTCCCTCAGGGCAGTGTACTTGGCCCGTTGTTGTTCGTTCTGTATATTAGTGAAATGTTCTTGTCACTGAAAAACAAGATGATTAACTATGCCGACGATTCCCCTCTGATAGCAGTGACACCTGCTCCTCTCATGTGTATTGCTGTCGCCCAGTCACTGAATAGGATTTGTCACGCATTAGTGTATGGTTCTCGGCCTGGAGTATGAAGCTGAATACCAGTAAGACCAAGTCGATGATTACCAGTCGGTTTCGGACACTTGTACCGCAGTATCCCCATCTGGAAATAGTTGACACTTTGCATCAAGAGTTTAGCTCCTTGGAGATTCTTGGTGTTATCTTTGATGAGAAGCTTACTTTTGAGCCGCATTTTAGGTGACTGGTGTCACGTGCTTCCACTAAGATTGGGCTCCTGCGTAAGGCGAATACTGTGTTTGGTGACAGTGAGGTAGTCCGCAAATGTTATGCTTTTTTGCTGCCTGTTTTGGAGTATTGCTCACCGGTCTGTTCTTCAGCTGTTGACACTCGCTTGCGTCTGTTGGACCGACTTGTTAGTTCAGCCAGCAGGCTGTGGGCTGATAATGATCTGGTGAACCTGTCCCACAGGAGAAGGGTGGCTGAACTCTATATGTTTTATAAGGTGTACAACAATGAGAGGCATTGGTTGTATTCTTCTGTCCCTGCCCTCAAGAGTTTTAGGAGAGAAACACGTGCTGCAGTCGGGGCGCACTTTTTTACGTTAGAGGATATTAGATGTCGAACTAATCAGTTCGGTCGGTGCTTCGAGTCTTGGTCGGCTAGGGTTTGGAATTTAATGCCGGCATTGGCTTTCGGTCGTATTGTCCTGCAGGCGTTTAAGTCTGCTGTTCATGGCTTTTTGCTGGATTTCCTTTAGCAGCGTTTTGGGCTTCCCGGTGTTGCAAAGTGCTTCATTTGGGTTGTATTAACTGTCCGTGGGAGCTCGAGCATGAAGTTTTAATAATAATGATAACGGTAGATTTAATAGCACCGTCTGCTGAGTGTTTTTTTTTTTACTTTAAATAGTAAATAAAGCATTCAATTGCTATACTGTACAGTATCATTAATCTCTGTGTTTAAATAATTTTTATGTTACAATTTGCTAGCCTACTTAAGCATTGTAAAAACTGAGGAAAGCACCATTTGCGATGCCTTATTACGAACCCTATCTATCGTACGTTACTGCCAATCATTAATACATGACAAGAGCTGCGGGTATACGACGATACTATACGTACAAATACGAGAAATTTAAAAGTAAGGTGAGACGCATTCAAGGCAGAACGCACAGCTGAAATAGATAAAATAATACGGAATGCATTTAAAAAGGTATTTAAAAAAAAATTTAATACATTGTGTTTAATACACAAAAATGTAATTTACTACAATTTTATTTAAATACTGCTCATCACTGTTGTCACCTGGAGTTCTGTAAGGCTGCGGGATGTGAATTTCTGCTAGGACTCTATTTTCTTACTGTACTTTGCAAATGAGAAGATTCCAACGCTGTGAAATAGTTGTATTCAATTTTCCATGGATAACGAGCTGTAAATTGATTTTCAATCTTTCTATAGGACCGTTCTTTGTGGCCATTCAGACGAATATGTTCAATTATGTCTTTTGTTAATAAAGCCTTATTGCGTTTGTGAGGACACAAAAATAATAATTATTGAGATTTCTGTGTGCCTCAATTTAGCAATATTCAGCGGCTGGAGTGTCTTCACTCGTACATTTTAACTCAGACGCCGCTATTGAATACCTTCTGATGTCGCGGTGATTTTCTCAAGCTGATAAAATCTGCCTGAAACTATTGGAGTCCTGGGCTATGTCTGGGGAACGTTCGGTCAGCATCACTCGATTGCCAACTGTACATGTCATTAGTGCGTTGTTTCGATGATAATGTTGCTTACATGAAAGCAAGTCCTATACTAAGTTGTTAAATGCTCCATTTTTCCATCTAATAATCTCCTAGACATTTGCTCAGATCTTATATTGTTATTATTGTTTCGGCATTTTCAGGTGAAGCAATGCTCATTGAAATCACAAAATCCGTTTTTTTTATTATTAGTATCGTTGGTACGACTGCATCATTGGTATTGTAAAGTTGTGTTTTGAATGACTGCAGCCGCTGAGTGTTTGAATCTATAGACTCGCAATGGTAATTAAGCGTTGCTCGTCACTACGTCTACAAAAGTGTATCATTTCCATGGATTATATGATGTATTGTGTTTGTAAGTGTTCGTGCTTACAACCGTATGTACTAGATAGTCTCGCTGAATATACGCTTTATTTCATTGACAGACCAATAACTACCGGTACAACCATAGACATGCGGAACATCATGTACAAATCATTACCGAGTCTATTTATCTAAACACTAAATTGTGCTTGTTTTCCTTCCAGGTAAGGCGCATCAAGGAAACACTGTCGCCCCTGTGGTGAGTACCCTGCTCATTAGGCTATACCAGGAAGCAAAGAGTGTAACGGGGGGACTCAATGGGACTAAAATGAACTTAGCTGTAACCGCATGCAGTGCAGATGGCGTCACATCGACAAATCGAAGTATTTGAAGGTCGAACCTTTTAATCCCAATCAAAACTATAAGCAGCGTGATAGTCTTGATGAGAGAGAAGCAACATAAGCAGGTTCTGCTCAATCTATCTGTAATTGCCGACAACATTCTTACCGCGTTTCGTGTACGCGGCTGAAATAGTGGTCAGTCAGGAGCGAGAGATTGAATGAATTAGGTCGAAAAATATGATGATATGCTTATATATATTTTCTGAAAAGCGCTGTAAACTGAATATGAAGTGTAGATAAGGCTTCACTAAAGAAGAAGAAGAATCAGCGGCCCAGATCTTGCCGCTAGTGCTGGAAATTTTCCGCCAGCCTCAACTGCAACTTTCTATTGATAATTGTTTATTGCTCAATATTATATATTATTCTCTTCTTTTATTTATGTGCTTAAGAAATGAAATTTACAATTTACGACAAGTTTCTTGCGACATCAATTAAAATACTCATAGGCCGGTCAGCCGAAGCTTTATCGAGGTGACGTCGTTGATGACGTCACTTCGTGAAGCTTTTATTTCTGGTGAGTCCTCCCGTTACACTCTTTGCTTCCTGGGCTATACGTAAATTCCATCACTTCCCAGCAAGCGCTTGTGCTCCGCCTCCACACGATCTCTGTTGATTGTGGACCCTGTCCCGGCCATCTGAGCTCCATGTGGTGCAAAGTTGAATGTGGTATATTTTCTCTGAATTAATTCTGCTTGCTTTGCAATTTTGAACTCGCAAAATATTGCGATTATGGGCGATCCATTTCGGTGCATAAAATGTCGAAATTATCAATATTTGATATCGTAAAATTTAGTTTTTCACTAAACAATATTACCAACGGAAGAAGTTAGTTAAAAAATTAAGTTTTTATTTCTCTTCCAATAATGTAGTACTGATGGTAAGGATTTGCAGGGTATATTGCTATTTGATGTCTCTCGCTCAATAATAATGAAAAGAAAACATTTCATTTTTGTTAAAACGCTACGGACCATTTAGATAACTCTAACTTTACTGTAGGCTATGCCATCTGCTGGTTCATGGTCACTTTCCTATACGTATTCCGTTCAACTGTATGTCGTTTAAATACAGTCCTCAGTTTAATATGTGCCCGGAATTTAGCGAATGTCAGAAGAAAATTAAATCATAACTACACTGCGAATAACTTGGACACAACGCTGCTTGGGACAACGTTACTACAACGGGGCAAGTTGGCCGAGACGTTGATGATCGCTGCCGACACTACGAACAAAAACTGAAACGATTGCATCATCGAACTCCTTGTAGCAAGTAGTTTTCCCCTTATTTCATAATAAGGTGTTTACTGTACTTAAGTTGAGTTGGAATGGTCGTCATTTCTAAATCATTTCTTTTGACTGACGGGGGTGTGGCCATACGCACTGCCATTGCTGACAGTCCTCTACTTGGAAATTTAATCACTATGTCTTCCTTCGCGCGACATTAAAGAATCAGATATGTTAAAAAAAATTCATATGCGTTTTTTCTTTGCGCCCAACAGGCTAACAGCTCTTTCTTTATTAGCTCCATTAACCGTTGTTGAAAAAACATTTATGTAACCTCTTGATACAACGATCCCATTTCTATAAAAACGACTTAGTCTTTTACAAGATTGGCCTTTTGCTGGTTCTTGCAAGGTTAAAGTTCACCGCGTCTTTGTGTTGCGTCCACCAGTTTAGAAATTTTTGCGTTACTTGTTTCTTACAGCGATTAGTTCTTGGTGGCAGAAAATCCTGTTGTGAAAATCATATGGCCGAATTATTGCTGCTGGCTGTTTTAAGCATTGCGAGCAGATACTGGCAGAACGTAGAGCAGCTCTGCCACGTAATTCATCCAGCAACAAAACTGGCATATGTTTCAGTCACGGGACTGGCAACTTTCTCAGCGGCCTGGATTTTCTCGTGATAAAAGCTAGCTCGGCTGCTCTCACGAGTTTACTGATGGCCAGGTTCACATGCACGTTGTGGTCATCAAAAGGAAGCGGAGGTATTTTTTATTCTAAAATGGCAGTTTCATGCCACAAGTTGCGTTTAATTACGCCGTACTAGTGCTTTATTGAATCATGGCTACGACTTTGGCTCTACTTAAACAGACAATAATGATGAGAACAGCTCATCTGTGAGTAGGTAATGAGTTTCTTTATTGCCATGCGTTTGGCCTTCAGAGCCGCAGTTATGTGCTGGCAATCCAACCAGCAGTCACTAGTCATGGAAGATTATAATGAATGGGAATAGCAGCGTAACGTTAAGCGCATGTGAGAACGTACAGTGATGTACTGCACTGACTTCGTTGTTACATATGTGGCTCAGTGGGTGTCTTCCTCAGGGGCACAGTTCGTCACTACAGGTAGCGGGACAGGTAAGCAACAGCGTCTTCCATTCTCGTGCTTTGCTCGAGACAAGTAAAAGCGTTCAGATTTAAATTAACCCACCCAATCTTCGATCGTCACCGTTCAATTGGTCACTTAAGACGGAGCTTGCGACCACGCTTGAGACCGCCGGTTACTGCTTGTCTTCTAGAGCGGTAATGTATAATATTAATAGCGTTGGGCTTTTGTTCGTTCGTGTGTTACGCTCTTTACTTCAATAATAGATAGGGGAAAATTCAACTTGTAAGAAGCTCAGATTATCGCTGGAAGGGAGTTCAACCACAGCTGTTTTGTTTCAGCTCGCTCTTGAGAAACATTTCGGTCAGTTTCGAAGCAAAGACATGAAGTTCAATTTGCACGTATCATACCTACCATTGTACCAATTTTTTTTGTAATATTCACGTTGCTGGGGTTGCATACCGATCCAAATATGGTTCAAGCGAAGCTGTTCTCAGCTGCTTCATTCAAAACTGCATTTTTCAAGTGAATGTGCGATATTTAGAGAAATGACGTAAACTAACAGAAAGAGTTTACTTTCAGCGACACGAAATAATTTATTAAAAAATGGGTTGAGTGTTATATTATATTTGCAGGCTATCGCACATCAAGTGTAAAGCAGCCACGGGTCCCGCAGTAGAATTGAAATCATCGAATACACCGATGAAAAATGGAAATGTTAAAAATATGAAAGTCTAAATAATGTTATCTTCAAACGGTGAGAAACAAAGGATAGGGAAGGCGTGTAGATATAGAAGAAAAGCAATGAGAAAAGTACCCCCTCAAAAGCGAGATTGCTATAATTGCTGATGCTGTCTTTATATCTCTATCATGATATACAGGGGCGAAAATTTTCCTGGTAAAATCTCTACGAGACCCTCTTCTGAGAAAGTTTCTAGATATGTTGTGCATGTACAGGGTGACTCAGGGCGCGGGAACACCTACGTAATAGTTGCATTGCCACGCTATTCTGTATCCGATTGGACATCGCTATGCCCCTAAAAAATATCTAAGGTATGAGTCGTTACTGGTAGTTTGTACTTTATAACAAGCAGCAATAGCCAAGCTTTGGGAATATGTACATCCTACTTTGGAGTTACATAGTTTAAAGCTGCAATGACGCATAGTTATAGCGTGACTTTCTAGCGCTATTAGTTGCAGTCAACGTGATGGTCAAAGCGAAAAGTTCAGTGTCTGAGCAATTATTGCGATAGTGTGCCCACACTATAAGGGATGGACTTGCTACGAGTTGGAACACTGGAGCGCTTCACGTTCTTGGAACAGATGTTTCTGTGTGCGTGTTAAAAGTTGAATCTAGTAAGACACATCGATTGCAAATATGTACAGTTGTGAATTGAAACTCAATAGCAATTCAAAGACATAGTCTAAAGTGAGCACGGGTGTCTCGCTGTAGAGGAATAGATGTCGCAGCTCGGAGTTTAAGCAGCTGAAGTGCACCGCCTCCTTCTTGACCTGGACCCATATGGGGGCACTGATCCATCGGGTATGCTTCGTTTCTTTCTTCGGAGGGTGGCTGGTGTGCTCGCAGCCCCGCTTCTTCCGTATTCCATCGAATGTTGCGGCTGGGCTCTTTTCCGGAGTGCTGGCGTGTTACCCATGTGACGCCTGTTCCGAAGGGTTCAGTTTCATCCCGTACCTCTGATTATAGACCCATCTCGATCACACCCGTTTTGTCGAAAGTTTATGAGACGTTGGTTGCGTCGAGATTGGGTTGCTTTCTAGAAAAGCAGGGCGTCCTTCCCCCAACACAGTATGGTTTTCGTAAGGGCTTGGGAACCTGTGATGCTCTGCTTCACATTTCTCATGTGTTGCAGTTGGCTCTTGATGGGGGTCATGAGGCAAGGTTGG
>LQNS02277274.1:2741904-2753315 GCA_001587735.2 Parhyale hawaiensis | reverse complement strand
TATATATATATATATATATATATATATATATATATATATATATATATATATATATATATATATATATATGCCACTGCCCTCGGTTTGTTTGTAGTGGCTAGTTCGGCACGCGTCTTTATTTCTCCCGAGATAAACTTTACGAGCCCAGAACACCAAGGAATCTCAGCACAAGAAAATTACCATGGTTACTTGGAGACTGTCAATCAAATTGTGATACCTGATAGGAGGATCTAGCTTTTAATCCATAGCCAATGATATTCGTACTTTGAGCAGAGATTGAACCAAGAGGAGAAAACTGTCTGTATGGTCACAAATTATGTTGGTGGGCTCAGATAGAGGAAGAAACACATCTTTTAGTAAGATTGAGGACAGTCCAAATCGGGAACCCGGTGTGACTGTCGGTCTTTGGTTTTACACATCTAGTCTCTCCTCTTGTAAACCTTGTACAACTACGGTAGCGACATCATGGCACCATCCACCATGACCGTTCCTTACCTGTGTACGAATTTTTACAGATTGTTTCACTTTTGTTTCTACGCCAGTTAGTGTGATTCTGGACTATAGAAGATGTAAAATCAGCACTGCGTCATCTTGCGTAATCGTCTACTAAATAGGAATGAAAGTCACTGATCTTTCAAGAAGTAGAAACATCCAAAATAACATCTACATGGCACCGATCGTAGGGTTTCCCGCTTTTTTCATATTTTATAAGAAGAGATTTTTTGGGTTTCTAATATTTTTGGTCACATTTTATGCACGTAAATATAGAAATTTTCTGTTTTTGACAACACTCGGAGTAAATTATAGAAGTTAAGTTGGGTCGTGGCTTGGGTTGTGACACAGTCTGCGGAGTATCCGCAAGGATGTCTAGTTTCCAGCGTGACTATGATCTGTCCTCCCACACCTCGGCCTTTGTGGTGCTGCATTAAGTTTCTCTCAGAAATCTCTATTCCATTTAGTTTCGTTCGCAGACATTAAATTTTGCTCCCTGTCTTGTTTCTCAATTCCCCTGGCAGTTCGTTTGTATTTTGTATGCCGCATCCAGTGTTCGCTGAGGTTAGACCTGATGGATTGCGGGCTGGGTGGTCCCGATGTAAGACAGTTACAGTTTGATTAGAAGACATTGGTGAAACGCAGAGAACAATAACAATCAATGTTATACACACTTGCGATTGCTCGATGGCAACGCCACTGCTCAGTCCGACTGAGTGGGAGCCTGGGAGGTTAGAAATCCGCTTTGTATTGTCTAGCAGTGCGCTAGTAGTCTGCTGCTTAGAAAATGTTTGGTAGCATGCTAGGAAAAGTATAGTGTTTCTCGTAACGTGCGCTGGGTACCGGGACAAAAAGCAAAATCTGGAACATTCTGATATAAATGAGTATTTTGTAAGATTTGTACTCTTCAGTGTTTAAACACTGCGCCTTTGCCTGTTAAGCACCAATTGCGTGCACATTCGTTCCAACGTAATGTGGCCGGGACTGGGTGTCAGAATTACACGCTCTCCGGAACATTCGAGTCATTCCCTGAAATATGGTAGAATGCGCGTATCGTGTAGGACGTAGAAAAAAATGTCACTGGGCACTTCGATTTCAATTTGGCAGATCGTTCAATAAGTAAATGTTTTGTGAAACACTGTCGGAATAATGATGCGCTATATATACCGTAATTAAATTTACTCTTAATGCGTGGCAATTCGAGCGAATTATGGTTGTAATATTGGTGTATTATGACAAAAAATTGTTTGTCCAATTACTAAAACGTTCTGTATCCTAGTTATAAGTTGCAACAAGCTAAAATACTGTAAAAACAGAAAATTCCGACGGAAACGTTCGCAGTAAAGCTTCAAGAGATACGAGCTCATTAGATCATCTGTTTCCAGATGCAATGTTTGGCTTCTCTTAGGATCTATCTCAGTTGCAAAAGCCCAAATTGATGAGGGTTGTATCGTCCAGTGTTACACTATAGGGCAGGTCCACGTTACACACGTGGTGCGGCATTTGGACGAAAAAACTCAAGAGTTTTAGCTTAAGAAAGACTTGCTCAGAAGGCTACGTAAAAAGCCTTCAGTGATGTATGTGAATGGTAATTCACGCATCAGTCGAGGAGACTTGGCATTAAGGCCTGGCAAAACTACTCGGAGGCACAATACTTTTCGGTATCTAAGAGTCACAAATTTTACACTTTTCCTTTGGTTACTGTTTACATGTGCTTAAATACCTCCAATTACAGAGCACAAGTGAAAATCTTACTACCTTGTAGTACATAGAATATTTTTTTAGACAGCAACTGTTAACCGCATTAGAAAAATTTCAGTTTTCTGTGATTTGCAGTTAGAAATATAGAACTTACAGATGACAGCTTAGACCGGTTTACGTATGTTAACCAAAAATCCGCGATTCTTGGTGCGCCTATCTAGGTTTTCGCAGAAACGAATTTTTGCGGGGATGTTAGTTACGCTGCTATTGGTGCTCTCAATTTGGTGCTTTACTGCATAGTGCTGCAGATCTCCCAGCCATGGTGCGCTACGCGGGGCACTACTGGCGCATATGTCAGCATAGCCTGCACCGAGTATGTGCTTGCGACTCCCGCGTGTTCAAGTCATCCTTTGAAGATGCAGTAGCTGCCACCTGAAGCTTTCTAATTCGATGCGGGATTGTGCTGGTCGCGGTGACATTGAATAGACGTTCATTATGTGCATCCGTCTGTTTTTATAATAGAATTTCTCTAATAATCTATGAATCCCTATTAGGCTCTGCAGTAGATACCGTTGCAGGCGTTGCTGAGAACACTTCGTCGGCATTCAGAAGAAAAAAAAACCTAATATATAACTTTCTCCCCTAAGGTTCGGTGTCGCATGTGGAACTAAAAAATATATAGTTATCCTGTATTACCTGTGAGTCATAACACAGAGAAATTGTAGTTAGCCTACCAATCCTCTAAAGAAAACTGTGACTTTGATACGAAAGAAAACTAGTGTTAAATTTGTAAGGGTAACTGCAATAGAATGAGGCTATGCCTGTTGCATATCATAAAATTTATCTCAAATCAGTGACTGCCCTACCAAAGAGTCTGTTATTAGTTCAGATAATCATTTGTACAAAAAAGCTAAAAGTTTTAGTTTCTAAGCAACGCAGGTGCTGTTCGCATTATTATTAAAGCATATTTACATTCTCAATATGCAAATGGTTAACCGCAGAACAGGTTGTTAATTGGTCAACACCGTATCGAAGAATTAATGTGAGGCAGCCAATGGCTAGATATTTTTGAGTTAGTACGCAAACGCACACTTACTGCATTACATAGGTAGATGGAGCGTTTATGTGGATTAATGTATTATGTATATTTTGTCGAGAAGATGAGACTGTAGTAAACAGCGCAGAAACTGAGCATAGCCGAGGAAAGCGATGCTCGAAAGTAAAATTCATTTCAGATTTGGGGTCGAGAAAGTGTAGGCTTGGAAGCATTGAAAATATGTTTTTAAACTACCTACCGTGTTCATAGTTTCGGCCTCACAATGTCCATTGGGGAATTAGTGTTGCCATTAAGAAAAAAAAAAAAACTTGTACTTGAGCGAACTCTTACGTGTTCTTCTATCAACAATGTGTAACAAAAAATTGAAAGTTGTTGACTGCATTGTTTTACCTAGAAGCCAGTCTTCTGTTCTGCTTCGTTTCTTTCTCAATTTAATATATCAGTGCTATAGTTATCTAAGCTGCATCGTGTATGCGGGGTAATAATATCTATAGCTTGCTTTACGATCACTCTTGAGGAATGCCGACAGTGATTACTGTTGTAGTGCACTGGTATGCACGTCGTTCTTTTTCTTTTATTAAAGACAACTAACGAGCAAAATCATGCGTATCTGAATACACGTTTGTTGTGACCAGGAAGCAAAGAGTGTAAAGTGGGGACTCCATGGGACTAAAATAAAACTTAGCCGTGACCGCATGTTGTCGAATGACGTCACTGCGAGGTGTCAAAGTATATGAGGGTCAGACCTCAGGCCTTCGTAAGTTGGACTTTTAGTCATAGCCAATATATAATTAGCGTTATATTTTTGATTCGATAGAGATCATGTGTACAGTTATTGCTCAAACTTTCTGTAGTTGACGACAGTCATTTTACCGTGTTTAGCCTGGAACTCGAGTCAGTGCCACAAATCGAACACTTACTAAGCAACTGACGTTGCGGACACGTTCAGCTCGTCGGATGAGGTTAATTCGCTGGAAGCAGGCGAGTTGAACGCACCAGTTCCCAGCGAGCGCCAGGGCTGCAGCCGCTGCTGCACTGAAAACCGAGTATAAATCGGAGTAGGAATATCAACATGCGAGTGCTGGCCAGAGTTCACTGTATATACAATGAACAGGTTCAGTAACGTATTGTTACTTTACTGGTTATTATTACTTTGCCCATTATTTGCTGTTCAATAATGTTCATACTAGAGTGCCCGCGCTGTCAAAAATGACTGCGAAGAATTCGTGATGATCTGTCTTCATTGATCATAATTCTCATATTACCTATTTATGCTAAGGCTGAGCAGCGCCAAGCTTGCCTTCGGTGATCTGCAGATCAACAATGTCTTTTTCACAGTCGATTTTATCTCTTAATAAATACTGAGCTCTGTATCCAGGAAACTAACGCTGTCATATAGCTCGAAAGTTTATCCTCAAGTGAAATATTGTTCTGGTGCAAGAAGAACCCAAATTAGAGAAAATTATTTGCTGCCAAGAAATCCTCATGTTCTTTTCCAGCCTTCTGACCGCTGAAGAATATCTTGCCACTTGCTTCGTTGATCATGCAGCCAATAAGAGTATTAGCGTAAGCTCAGGGCAGCTGAAGTTTGGATGGAGGAAACCTCAGAAGAGAGTACGAATCAGGATGCTACGGAGTGTTCAGATCCTGTATGTATCTGCAATGAGTGAACTTCAACATTGGGAAAGAAAGATCTGCATTGAGATATACGTTTGTCATTGTCTGCAACCTGGCCTATCAGTTTTCAATGACGCGAACAAAAATATGTTTCAGTGTATGGAAAAAGTGATAGAACTAAAGATCACACTTTCGCCATATTTTACAATCTGGTCATCGATCTCCATGAAAACGCTTCCTAATTAGAAAATCTGCAACCTAGAATATTTTTCGCTTATCTATTTCTTTAAGAGGGGACACGAAATATACAAATATATAAACACTAGAGGGCCCAGCCGTCAAAAATGACGGCAAAAAATTTTGTGATTGAGCTTTTCATTGTTCCGGTTAAAAGTTTAGGTTTTGCTGTATTAGATTAGATTAGATAGGCGGCAGTAGACGAACCAATAGGCCCATTCCCAAAAAGACACCGGAACATTCGCCCCGGCACTCTATGAGCTATTGCCATGACCTCTATGAGCAAAAACAGATCTCATCCCTGCAGGCCTGATCTTCCATTAGTGAAACTCAAGCTGTATGAGTTTTGCCATAGCAAAATATCCCTCTGCAAGATAAGGAGTGCATATCAGCTTGGAATTGATTAAGCGTTAAGCTGTATTAAGAAATATATAGTTCAGTCTAAAGAATTCACTGGAAATGCCCAGGGCTCACCCTCTTGTGGATACCAACTGATTGTTGAACCTCCAGCGTCGAAATTTGTCTGCGATGTAAATTCAATATGAAAAGGCGTCTGCTCAGCGTGAAGATTCAACTACTACGTTATCATTGAGCAATGAAAGCGGGGATCCAGAGGCTGGGGATCCAGAGCTCGGGATCCAGAGGCCGGAGATCCAGAGCTATATTTGTCACCGGTTCCCCAAGCGCTAAAATTGTATGGTATCTCAACTTGTTTTTCAGTACATGAATTTTCTCCTATTAAACTCTTAACTGCGTGACGGAGAGACGGACCAACATTGGAGCAAGGGAGGGAGCAAGCAAGCGACTAACAACTGTGTTTTATTATATAGTGGAATATAAATGTATTAACAAATAAACACACGACAGTGTTTGTTATTTTGTTTAATTTGTTTCTCAAGGAATTTATGCTTTACAGTATCTTGGATACCCTTATGTAACTTTAAGTTCGCCATTTTCATTAGCGAATAATTTCGTTACCTGAAGATGCTTTTGGATAAAATCCAAAACTTGCAAATTAAAATTATACTTTTCATTCGGCCCGCGTTCTGATTTTCATCACAAAAACTTACTTCGCTAGCGTTACAGTACTCTTACAGCAAACTCCGCAATCACTTTCTATTACCTTTTAGGTTATTGTGTCTCTACCATTAAATACAACGTGAGAGCACCAATAAACTAAGTAAATTCTTCTGTGCCGTTGGCATCACCCTTATGCTTCGTGCTGCTAATTATTTTGTAACGGCAGTAAATATTTTGCGTTATTATGACACTTTCAGCTCATTACCTGAAAGACCATATTCAATTTATGTACATGGCGTTCGTTGTACTTTTCAGGTGTGCCGTAGTAACCCACTTAATTACGTGACTAGTAGTGTGAATACGGTCTTTAACTATCGGCAGTGTAATGATAAACATGTTGCGTGTCTACACATGCAGGTCTGTGGTCAGATCTGGGACACAATAGCTGCGGCATCCTGTGTTGGCTACACAGAAAGTGTTCCGCACAGCTCTGAGTTTTCCACCACATCGCCGAGGATCGCCCACACCCTAAGGCAGATTTAACTAAAAAGATCAGTACTGAATACTCAGGTGTACGTATACGGTTACACTTGTAAGTTAAAAATGACATATTTACGAAATGTAGTGGAGGTGAGCATGGCTGGTTTTAGTGAGGAAGTCAAATAGTCGGTCGTACGTGCCTCGCCTGCTTCAGGTGTTTATGATGTTCTGGAAGATGATGATGGTCGTCCGTTAAAGGGAAGGAACATTATAGTAGCTAAGGAAATAATTGAACCAGAAAGACCAAATGCCCTGCACTGCATTTTGCGTTCTATAACTCTACTAGGGAGCCCAACCGTCAAAAATGACAGCAATAATTTTGTGATTAAGCTTTTTGTTGTTTTGGTTCCCAGTATAGTTTTTGCTGTAAAATAGGTCTCATACCTGCGAGCCTGATCTTCCCTTAATGAACCGCAAGTTGAACAGCCATGAGCTTTGCGGGAGCAAAATATCCCCCCTGCAAGATAAGGCGTGGATATCAGTTTGGAATTGGTCATACGTTGAGCAGCCATAAGAAAATAAAATTCAGTCAAAAGAATACACCGGAAATGCTCAGGGCTTACTGTAACCTGGATACCAGGCGATAGTTGAACCTCAAGCGTCGAAATTTGGCTGCTGTGTAAACTGAATATAATTTGGCGTCTGTTCAGCGTGAAGTTGCAATTGCCACGTAAAGATTCAGCTAAAGAAAGCTCAATCTAAATGGATCATGCACAAAAGAAATGAAAACTCCAACCAAGACTGAGCCTCTCTCACTGCTAAGAAGAAATTTAGCTAAAACCTAGAGCGTGTGGGGGCGTAAGACCATCATCCGCGGTGGGAGCAAATTTCATCGCCATCATTTTTGATGGCTTGCTAATCCTAGTTCTTTGGCGTGGTCAAATCGACGACAGCCCACCAAACTCCCTGAAAAAAAAAATCATGAATGAAGCTCAACTCCTTCTACCTGTTTTTGGGTGGAGAGCAAATTTTACCGCCGTCACTTTTTTATAGCCAGCTAATCCTATAGTCTTTTTGACATGGGTCACATCAAGGGCGACTCACAAGACGCCCTGCTAAAAATTATGAAGATTGCTCAACTCCTTCCACACTATTTGGGTGGACAGACATACAAATATATATATACTGTATACAACTAGAATGCCTCGGTGGCGTAAGACCATCACCCGCGGTAGTGGGAAAATTCAACGAAGTCATTTTCGATGAACGGGCTTGGGCACAGCCGCATTCTTTCCATGGATTATTAGCTCTTCAATAATAACATAGGAAAAAATTCAACGTCCAATTCTCCAGACGATCTGCCGCGCTGGAGGCAAATTCGCCCCGGTGGGGGATAATTCAATACCGTCATTTTTTATGGTCAGCTAGGTCTGGTTTCTTGGCATGGGTCACATCTAGGTCAAACCACCAAACTCCCTACAATAAATTATGAAGATTGCTCAACTCCTTCGACCACTTTTTGGGCGGACAGACAAATATACAAATATATATACTTTAATTTTCAACGAAAACATTATCACCTCTCTCACTTTGCTAGCGGGTGATAAATATACGATATAGCTGATGCCCGACAGGATCTAAAGCTCTATCGAAGATACCGTCTTTCATCTACCTCGCTCACTAGAAAGCAAACCGACATTCAGAAAATGCAGTATTTCCATTTTTGAGAATGTATTTCAGTAGGTACATTTGTCACCGTAACTCCGAAGGCTGCAATTTTATGGTATCTCACCTTGTTTTTCAGTGGATGAATTTTCTCCTATCTAAATCCTTATCAGAGGGAAGGACCAACCAAAAGAGCAAGCGAGCAAGCTTGGAGCGACCAACAACTGTGTATTATTATATAGTGGATAGTTGAACGAAACTGTTGAGAATATCGTCAAGAGCATCCCAACTCACTCGTCTGTAAATTTATTCTTTGGCGTTACTTTCATATCTTAGTTCTGGACATTTTAATAGTTAGGTGACCAGAGCCGAACTGGACCGCAACAAGTATCGTTGTACTATTTTCATTCAATTGTATTTTCTCCTGCGGCTTGCTATTTATTGTTCATACGAGTCCTTGCCTCCCAAACACGGCTAATTATTTCCACCAACATTTTGAACAAACTTCAGCATTCGGCAAAACGCCCCCTAAAGTGTCCAGCAGATCACCACCATAGCATTCGCCGGCTGACCGCACACTCCGCACTTACTGCATTGTTTTTTCCCCTGAATTACTTCGAAGTCAACAGAAATTCTTTTTTTAATTTTAATTTCTTGCAGCTGTACCAATTAGAATGTTCGATAGCGGAAACTGCAACCGTCGGGTAACATTTAATCGACTAATTTTAGGGTGTTCTTCTCTATTAAGGTATCGCCACGAAGTACGTGACGTAAGTATACCAATCTACTGATCAAATTTGAGTCAGCTGGTGTCTAGTTTTCACCAAAATGTTTTCACCTCTTCCTGTTATAGTTCTCAGCTTCTGAGAAGAAAGCGTTCAGAAAAGTTAGGTCTTTCAAACTGTAACATTTTACAGACGCGAGACGTTCAGCCAGTGCGACATTGCATCGACTGAAAATATTCCAATAAAACTGTTACTTTTCTGCACAGCAGCTCTGGGAAGAGTGTGCAGGGAGGAGGCGTTGGTGCGAGCACGGGTAGGCTGCATGTTTCTCTCCTGTTAAAGTGAGACTTTTCAAGTCCGCGTGGTAAATCTTTGTATTACGTTAAGTTACTTTGACATCACGTTAGGAATGCAAGAAAGATCTAAACTTCTCTCATATCAAATAGAAAATTCTCATTTTAGAATCTGCGATGTGATGACATCACTGTAGGCATAGAAAAAAAGTAAGAATTTGTGACGACCCCTCTTCATCGCTCTCTATTTAAAATCATTTGAAAAGCACCTGTCATTAAATGACAGCAGAAAATTAGTACTTCACGAAAACCATCGTTACATACATATATTTATATATATTCACTATTCATAGGGCTTATAAAACGAAAATTCAACACTCTGGATTAAAAAATGCAAAATTGGTTGTACAGTATATATGGCGCGGTCAAGTGGCAATTCCCGCATTACCAGAAAAAAAAAACTGTTGAAGAAACCCATAGCGTGCGTCGTGAGCACACAGAATTATGTTAGCCCTGCCATTATAGCACTGCTAATTCAGTAGTCAAAAATCTAAAGAATTACTCTGCTTGTGGTTCCGTCTTTACGCCTGTCTTCATTTTACGCTTTCAGTAATAGAAGGAAATTGAATCTAGAAGACGCTCCTCAAAAATAGCTGTGTTTTTTTCGCTTCTGGGAAAAATTTCCAATCTATTTCGAAATGGAGACATGATATCCATTTTCTAAACCGACCGAGTTTCATTGTTGTTATTTCACGCGGTGTAACATTGACTTTGCTGGTGCCTCGTGATATTCTTAGCAGGGCTGATGCGCAGCAGCATACGGCCCACGGGAGCACAAATTTAGACAGCTCCGCCCTGTAAAGTATTTTTGATGCGAAACTGATCTGTCTAATTCCTTAGGTACATGTGCATTTGCCGCCTAACTGGTTGCTAGAATGAGCTGCACGCGTGTCGTTCCCATATCTATTTTCCATGCGCAGCATAGATACAGTAACATAGATGACGTGCAAGTCTCGCATCCGTGCATCAGGTTTTCTGTGTGAATGCATAGTGTGGCCCCGGCAATGGGAAACCAGAACCGACAAAATGGACCACCCAGCCCGTGACCCACCTCAGTGGACTGGCTACGGCGTATGGAATAACGTATTAAACTACTTGCTCTTTCAGCATAGTCCACAAGTGCAATTGCTGCAGCTATACACCTCAAGCTCTTCCCTGAACAGCAGTCACGGCGCTACTGAGCCGGTCTTAATGTCACTACCAGGGCTTTCAATGGGATTTTTGAGAAAAGCCATAATCTTGGAAAAAAATCCTTTGGCAGCCCCCGGGTGTGGAAGGACAGATACACAAACACGCTGAATGCTTTACATCACGGCGAATACTCCACGTGTGTAGTACAATGACATCATAAAAACTGGGATTACATCGACAAAAGTCGTTTATTGAAGAAATTGGCGAATTCTACTTTATTTTGTTGCATAGCAATCGCATAACTTGAACAAAAAAAAAACTGGGTGCGTGAAGCATCCACGAATCTCGCAATGCAATTACAAAATATTAGTAACATGGATGAAAAAACGGAAGTGTGTAGGTGTAGGATAGGGTAAATCATCTGCAAACTACCCGAGACAGGGCTTATGACAGTTGTGTGAAAATTGATGAAGAACAATGCCAGTATTCTCGTTAGTTTGTTCCATCTTCTGCTGATAGTTGAAATAATCTTGATGGCTCCGCCTTTGTTGGTGCGGACATTGGCAGTTATAAACCCTTTGTAAACAAATTGAGTCTGTGATCATTAATCTTTCGCGTTCTTTCTTTCTTTCGTTATTTCTTTCTTTCCTTATTTCCTTCTTTCTTTCTTTCTTTCCTTCTTTCTTTCCTTGTTTCTTTCCTTCTTTCCGTCTTTCGTTCTTTCGTTTTTATTCAGTTATTTCTTCTTGTTTTCCCGCATTCTTTCTTTCGTTCTTTTATTATTTTTTCTTTCTTTCTTCCCTTCTTTCTTTCTGTTTTTTCTTCTTTCTTTCTTTCTTTCTTTCTTTCTTTCTTTCTTTCTTTCTTTCTTTCTTTCTTTCTTTCTTTCTTTCTTTCTTTCTTTCTTTCTTTCTTTCTTTCTTTCTTTCTTTC
>LQNS02277274.1:2721122-2736617 GCA_001587735.2 Parhyale hawaiensis | reverse complement strand
GCGAGCGGTACCAGCGCTGTGATGCGAGCGGTACCAGCGCTGTGATGCGAGCGGTACCAGCGCTGTGATGCGAGCGGTACCAGCGCTGTGATGCGAGCGGTACCAGCGCTGTGATGCGAGCGGTTTCAGCGCTGTGATGCGAGCGGTTTCAGCGCTGTGATGCGAGCGGTACCAGCGCTGTGATGCGAGCGGTTTCAGCGCTGTGATGCGAGCGGTTTCAGCGCTGTGATGCGAACGGTACCAGCGCTGTGATGCGAACGATACCGGCACTGTAATGCGAACGATACCGACACTATAATGTGAACGATACCGGCACTGTAATGTGAATGATACCGGCACTGTAATGAGAACGATGGCGGTACTGTAAAGAGAGCGATACAGACACTGTAATTCAAGCGGTAACGGCACTGTAGCATAAACTGCATAGATACTATTATATAAACGCTGGAGCCGCTGCAATATGAACTGAATATTTAGTGCAATGGGAAAGATACCGTTGCTGCAGTACAAACTGTACTGATATTTTAGCACTTCACGTACCGTGCAGTTGTCGACTTTGCCGCCCTGCGGCTCCACTCGGCCGTCCTGTGGCTCGACTCAACCGTCCTGCGGCTCGACTCAGCCGTCCTGCGGCTCGACTCAGTCGTCCTGCGGCTCGACTCAGCCGTCCTGCGGCCCGACTCAGCGTCCTGCGGCTCGACTCAGCCGTCCTGCTGCTCAAGCACCACTAAGGGCAGCTGTTTACCTTCTAATCAGCGGAACGGTACCGGTACCCGTATGTAGCTCCTCGCTGTACCGGTATTGTCATCCGTACAGCGCCAGGACTGTCAGGTTAACAGTGTTTAAGTTTTCCTGTACTTTTGTATGTGAATAACCCCGGTACCGCCTGCTTTGATCTGTACCGGCTTACCGGTACTGTAGCTGGTGCACTGTATAATTTTGCTCAGTACCAATGAATTACCTTCGCCCTCGTGCAACAGTATCAGAAAGTAATTCATTCAACGGCACTCTCATTTACTTTACTGGCATTTGTCGCTTACTCTTAGTGATATCTTACCTGTTTCTTCCCTGATCTGCTCAATTTCCATAATATGGGCTCAGAGTAGGTAGAGCTGCTGTTGGATGAAAAGTAAATTAGTATGCATGGAACTGCCTGGATGTACTTCAGACGTAGTCAATGCTTAGATTTCAAAATCGGCGAAGCCAGACGTACATACATTCGTTTCTATAGGCTTCCTCAGTTTCGCCACCACTTCCAGTTTGGCCTTATTCTCGCCTACTGTTTCTATCAAGCCTTGGCACGAAAGAAAGAAATGTATAAATAAATATATAAATAAAATAAAATTTGAAGTAATGTCTATGCATACTTAGATATCCAAAAACATATTTGTGTGCAATGATGGTTGATGCTGATTGGTGATACAGCACGTTCTGCTGACATGATGCTGTACAGCCTGTATTCATCACTAACATCTCCCTGCTTAGGGTCACACACATCAGCGAGAACGTTTGAACCCTCTTTCTAATTAGCTTACGCGCTGAATTAAGCAACTTGCTCTCCAACAAGGTCCTGTAAATGGCTGCAGGCGCCTGTCGGAGTACCGCTGCTCCTATAGGTACGCGGAGGATGCCCCTAGAGACTAGTGCGCAGCCAAGGCATAGGCAGTAGGTCGGACCGTAAAGGCTTTGAGGATCACAGCAACTGCATCTGTATAGCCTATATTTCACCCAGAACACCAGCGTATTTTAATACTGAAGGTCAAACTCTTTCCAGTTAAGTACGTTTATGTCTCAGTACCAAGTGCATTCTCTGTGTACATACAGTAATTGTGTTGTAATAAGTAACAAAGAGAGAATACCTGTTACTTTTTTGTGCCACTCACTTCGCGGCACCAGCCAATGCTGCAATGCCGCCATTGTGTGCCAATAGTTCTTGTCATATAGTCTAGTGTCTATGTTATACATCTAGTACATTATGATTACTAGAGGACTCGAGTGTCAAGAATGACGGCAAAAATTTTCATTGACACCTCTTCATGGTTCCATGGATGATTCACCATACCCGCATGGCAGCAGCATGCAGATGTCTACTGTATATTGTAGGTGTTTTGTGCAGTTACTGGTGCTGTGGGAGACTTCCGCTGTGTGCCCAGAGCCCACACTTGACGATACAAGTACTATAGATAGAGCGCTCTAGTTAAAGACTCCAAATACATTACTACTACTCATATTTCTTCCTCGTTCTGAGGGCCAATTCATTTATTCGGTACGAACTAATTCGACTAGTCCTTAAAAGCACATTGTTACTAGTAAAAACATTTGGCTCTGTTAATCTACTTGCATAGGTACCGTATTAAGGAGGCATATCTCACGTTACTCACAAAATTGGTAGAGAGCAGTGCTATTTTATGTCATGCTTCACTCCTGTTTATATGGACCTTCCACACTCCCTGGTGGGGGTATTGGCAGCCTTAACGATCTGCACTTAGAGCTGTTCTGTGATCTCGGATCTTTTCTTTCTTTTTTTCGTTTTTTTTTTCTTCACTCGCTGGGCTGGTTGCGTCGGGGTTTCTCAACCTTATGGAGTTTCTCCGTTCCCACGTCGCAAGTCTGGTGTGATTTAATAATAATAACCTCATTTCAACATGAACAAACTCCTGGGGAAGTTCAGCTCCTTCTCTTAATGTGCAGGTGAGAAAATTTGCTTGTTCTTTACACTGAGCTTCGAGAGATTCGCTTTTCCTCACCCTAGTCGTTTCGTTAGGATTTAGCGTTGAGCACCGAACAATAGAATCTCATTTCATTATAAAGTTTGCGTTCACACTTCCAAAATGTAACTGTTTCCCTGGAAGGCGGTGCTAGCGTAGGAGTAGGGCAGACGGAGACATTGTTGTGGCACCTTTCTTTAATCCCTCTCAATCCCTTTACGTGTCCTTGGTGTTGCTTGGAGGCGTCCTGCGGCGAACACGCGGAATCTGTCATCGCTTGTAAGTTTGCACATTTTCTCTCCCCGTCATCTGTGTAAGGCCTTGGGTCCGTTATTATGAACATGTCAAATGATGCTAATCCAACGAGGAAACAAAGTTTTAGTTGGTCTTTAAACGGTTAACATGAGCTCTTCCCATTATGGGGAAAGCAATTCAATTTCACGAGACGTGGCACCTAATTTTCTCACCCACCACAGTGATTAAGTAGACGCCCTCGAGCTCACCAAACTTGAGGTCCCCCGAAATCGGGTGTGAAATTGTTGCTGGTCGCACTTGTCCTCCAGAAGTTGGTGGCTGCACTACGGCAGAAGGAAAAGCGAAAGAGAGCGCAAAGAGCAGCGGCGCTTGCAGAGAAAGAGCTTAGGGCGGTGGCTGGTGGAGATAGGTGCTTGCCTGAAGTCGTTCTAAAGAGAGCCAAGGGCCGGAGCTATGTCTGGTGTTGCTGTGTTCGGTGTCCATTCATGAGGAATTCCATCGCTTGAGTGTGCTCTTAAACTTTGCTTCGTTCACTTAGGTGCCTCTTGTAATCTTCTCCCCGCACAGTTTGTGACCTCACAATATTCTATTTTCTCCTCGCTTGTAATAAAAAGCGTGGTGCCAGTGTATGGGTTAGAGGGAAAGAGGGAAGGATCGATAGTGCGGTCGTGGTTAGGGGTGCCGCCAGACGCGGGCGGGGGACCGGGGGGGAGGGAGGAGAGGTGCAGAGAGGTGGGCGACGCGCGACGGAAACAGATTACGTTGACGAAACGCAGGAGACATCGAGGGCAACAAAGGACTTTTTTGCCGTCTTTTTTATTTGAAACATGAGATGCGTAGCTGTTGGCCTGAACACAGGAGTTGCACTGTTATGTTTTGTATCCTGAAAAAACTTTAGTCTAGCTTGTTCCTGTGACTAATTTGCAAACAAAAATGGCGTATTGAGACCAGAACTGTTCCGATATTACGCTGTGCGTTGACAGAGCATATTCTCTGTTTTCTTTTAACTCTGACCGTTTTGTGTGACTTACGAATGGAACTGAAACGCCTCCTGCCTCACGTATTTGTTTATTGACAGCGATTTAATTGCGCTTACACAGCTTTATTTGGCGCTCTTGTGGGTCCAGCCATCAGTGTTTGCAGCAGCCTTGTTGTAGAAATGTGCCAATAGCTCTCTGTTGAAGCCATTTTAACTTTAAATATAAAATTCTGATGTAAATTCAGACTTCCTAAGCTATTAGAAATCAACTCCTGTGTTACGGAAGTGGAACCAGTTGCAATTGAACAAGTTAAAATTAAAAAATGGAAAAGTTGCCACAAGCGCCGACTATTCTATAGTTAGAAATAATTTGGCTAAGAAAAGGCAAACTAAAGTTACTCCTTAGAGTAGCTACAAACATTTAATACTGCAGAGGAGCTGAGCGGCAGCCGCTTGCGTGTAGCTTGCGTCGAAGATATATTTTGCTACCGGAAACGATAGTTGTGTCGGCATCAATATACGCTACACATTGTGAGAAACCTGCACTCGGCAATAGATTACGGCATGCAACATGAATACAATTCCACACTTATTATATCAGCGGTTGACCATGTGCAGTATTTTATTGAATGTGCTGTATCATCTTGAGGGCATTGTATTGTAGATAGTTAAGCAGAGCATACAGTGCCTCACTGTACAGCTAAGCAAACGATATAGTAAACATCGCAAAGCAAAAAGTGTTTTGAACAGCTTCAGGCGAGAGCTGCTCAGCATGTGCCGTGAGGGGCTCCTCGCACAGGTCTAGACAGCGAGGGCTCCATTACAGGCAGCGCTCTGAGTGGCTGGACCTCGTGTCTATATGAGACCTGACCCTCAGGTGCACACGGCAGGTAGCGGCCTGAGTCACACCACCTACACTGCTTCTGTTTGTTGCTCTACATCGTCTCTGATTGATGGTAAACATACTGCTATGACGTGATGCAAACACTGCTGGTGTTTGTTGCTCTTCGTAATATGTGATTGGCGGTAAACTTACTGTAATAATTGTTATTTACAACTGTCATTGTCATCTGTGGCTTAGCAGTTGACATGTAGCTAACTCTTACATCACTAGTACACCCCGCCGGTAAAATGGCGACAAATTTACGACGATATTACTCCATTGCCGCAATTTCGTTACAACAACTACCAACAAAAAGGAGCTTGGCAGGATGGCCACAGTCTCCAACCTGGTCTAATTTTTGCCTGTCTGGTTTTCTCTAGCGTGACAGGAAATAGACAAATCAAGAAACATATAAATGCCTACTGCTCTATCTTTATTGTATTGTAGATGCCCAGGCAGCAGCAGATATTTCAGCGGTAGCTCTGTTATATGTCGCTATTAATGTAGCTGGCTTTAAAAACGCTACCATCTGCAAGAAAAATGAAATTATTGAAACATTTTTAGCAACAAGCTGTCTCTAGTTGGCAGTGTAGCTAGCTATCGGATGCATATATTTCAGCTCCCCGCCTACATGCTGGGCAAAGCAACCATCCCATCAGCAAGAATGGCTTCTCAATCATTGACTCTTCCAATCCAATCGAACTCACAACATTAGAATACCTCTACATCAACAGAACTATACCCAGCCTCAACATTATGACCTCATTATGACAGGAAGTGATACACCATCCAGTATGAGTGCAGGAAAAGAAGGTCCCACTGTACGCGGCCTATACACGAGCATGGTCTTTGTCTTGGCCGCATTTAGCTCATCCCCCACCTAGAACACCAGGAATCAATCATTTCCAAATCATGCTGAATGGATTCAGAAACCTTTAATCTATCACTAGGCTTATCGCAAACAGCCAGCAAAGTAACATCATCAGCGTAACCAACAAGTAAATTATTAACAAGATGAAACAGATCCCCCGTATACACAATGAACAACAAAGGGCTCAGAACCCTACCCTGTGGGACACCAGAAACCAAATCCAAAAACTCACTCCTCTTCCCATCAACACCTACACATTGACGGCTGTCAGATGAAAAATGACTAATTACCGCGAGAACTGAACAACCAATACCCTTTAATCTCAGCTTATGGAGCAGCCCAAGGTGATTCACGCGATCAAAAGCAGCAATGAAGTCAAGCTGTACCAACTTTGCCTCATGACCCCATCAAGAGCCAGCTGCAACACATGAGAAATGTGAAGCAGAGCATCACAAGTTCCCAAGTCCTTACGAAAACCATACTGTGTTGGGGAAAGGACACCCTGCTTTTCAAGAAAACAACCCAATCTCGACGCAACCAACCTCTTATAAACTTTCGACAAAACGGGTGTGAACGAGATGGGTCTATAATCAGAGGTACGGGATGAAACCGAGCCCTTCGGAATAGGTGTCACATGGGCGGCACGCCAGCACTCCGGAAAAGAGCCCAGCCGCAACATTCGACGGAATACGGAAGCAAGCGGGGCTGCGAGCACACCAGCCACCCTCCGAAGAAAAAAAAGGAAACATACACGATGGATCAGTGCCCCCATAGGGGTCCAGGTCAAGAAGAAGGCGGTGCACTTCAGAGGATCTGAAAGCAAAACCGGAGAACCTCGGCTGGAGATCACATGCTAAAGGAATGCGCACCCGGTCCCGGCTCTGCTTCCCATCAAAGTAGCGCAACAAAAGGTCCGCCTTGGAATCGAGTTCCACGACAAGATCACCACCAGTACCAATTAAAGGAGGCACAGAAGGGCTCACACCAAGCACAGCGCTCTTCAAGGTGCACCACCACTTATGTGTGCTAACAAACGAGGCTAACAACTCCCTGGACCTCAAATTGTGCTCCCTCGCAACTTCCTCATAAGTAGCACCAGCTCGACGCCGCTCTTCCCTGAAAAACTGAAGTTGACAGCAGACCGGCTAGTCCGCCAACGGGCATACGCCTCCCGCTTCAACTGGTGCGCCCTCATACAGCATCATCAAACCAGGGCTCATCGCCAGTCCTAACCGTTATGAAGCGGGAAGGGACATAAGCGCGCACCATGTCAGAGAGAAGCCGATCCAAAGTAGACCCAGGATCAGTAGACTCTCTCACAACACCCCAAGGTAGCGCAAGGATGGCACCAGAGACAGCATCCCAATTCACTCTGGACTTCAAAATATTTCACGCCTAACAGTAGCTCTGGGGACCCGCTGACGAACCTGCAGGTCGCAGATGGGGCACCATGATCCGAGGAACCAATGGGAGATACCACTGAGACTCCAACCAGATCAGAACCATCAGTCATCAGTAGGTAAGGAACACCTCCCATCAAATGGGTAGGACCTTCAACCAATTGCTCACAACCAGAGGCGCTCGCGAAATCGAAGGCGGCATGGCAATCAGTCCTCCCAGAGCCTAACCATTCCACATGGTGACAATTACATAATTCACCCATAAAGGCAATAGCAGAACGCCTATCCGACGACTGAATTCTAGCCATTGCATCCAGGAGACAATCAAAGACCCTATCATCAGCAAACGGGCTGCGATAATGGAGGCTTATGAGTGAAGTGGACGTTCATAAATTAGCTTTGGATTTTCAGACCCCCAAAATTTACAATTTTGTTGATTAACAAAATCTTCAAGGGGAAAATATGATTCATCGGTCATGATCAGATTCTTTACAAACTCATTATTTTATGCCAGCTACAAAACCCTATTGGCATGGTGTGGCCACTCAGATCTCCAGGTTTAAGCGCTCCTGATTTCTTTCTCTTCGGATATGAAAGGCAAAAGTCTCCATTGATATGCCTGAAACCTTACAGCAGCTGAAAAGAAACATCAGCCAGGAGATCAACAACATTTCAACAGCGACGTTAGAGAAAGTAATGAACAGCGCCGTTGCAAGAGCTCGCGATTGCAATTGGCCAATAATGGAGGTCATTTAAAGAATATTGTTTTCCATACTTAAATGTGTTGCATTATTCTAATATATACAGTAAAACTTCGAAATCTCCTCTTTCATTTGCAAAAAAAAATCGCTTTACCATTTTTAGTTTTATTGTAACATTTTTTAGTTCCTTACTTTTGTCTCACCCTTTATATATTTACGCACTGATCTACAATACATTCATAGCGGCCATCATCTTTACACTCTCCACAGACAGGAACACTAGAGATTTAGCTTCGTGAAATATCTTTCCTGTAGTCTGTTGCTAGCTCCAGTTCCTAGAAAAATCGCGTCCCACTAATTTTCTTCTTTTGGACTTTTTTCCGATGCACTAGCGAGAATGTCAGCATTGGGGGCAACTGAGGGATCAATTATTTGAGATGTGTGGAGGAAGATTTCCAAATTTCTTGAGAATAGAGAAGGGTCAATATTCAAACTTTGGTTGTTAGCTGAACGTGAAAAGAAGCTCTTCGACGAACTTTCTTTTTCTGTTGAATAATGAAAGCAATTGAATGAGTTGGTATTGCTTCGGTGCTGTAATTGTGTGCGGAACGTATTGAGACTTCTATTGCCTTTCCAGTTCTTTATTGTAATTGCGAGAGCAGCGCCATGCGCTCGAGCCTTTGTTGACGCAGCCTTTGAGTTCGCCTCATGGAAATATCGTGTCATCTTCCGTTTGTATTTCAGCGTCTGGAAAATTACGAGCCGCTCCAGACGCGTGTGATTGAAGCGACATCACCAGCTGAGTTTGTGTGTGTGCTGGAGCAGCCGTCCTTTGCTGTCATATTTCCTTCAGGAACCTAGCATGAACCGACTAGTGCCATTAAAACGAATTTGTGAAAGTATTGTCTTTATCTTACGGTGGGAGCCAGTTGTCAAAGTGGATTCATGAGTTAAGTTTATTTTCAGTTTTACTGTTCTGGAAGTTATATTATTATGATAGCCTAAAGAGTCCTGCGAGTACTATAAAGTATTCTTGCAATTAGAAACAAGTTCTTCTTGCTGCTGTTTTAGGGCAACAACGCAAGATACATTCATTTGGCCCATGCAGCAATATAAACTCAATTACACAACATGTCTTGTGAGATGGCAACTTATCTTCAGGCAAATTTGTCCTCGTCTGCTAATGAAGGCGAACATAGCCTGCCCCCCAAAATTACTGAGTGTCGACACAGGAAGTTGATACGCAGACGGAGGCACGGGGCCAGCAGGAGGGATGTGGCAGGGTCCAGGAAGTGGCAATGTTCCCGTTGCCATTTCAGTTGATGGCAGGTACTTCGGGCAGCCCTCGTGATGTTCCCTCTCGCCCTGTGTCAGTCCCAAGACTTGGCCGGCGACATGTTTGTGTTTACCTCTTTCCTTAAATCTGTTCCAAGACTAGGCCGGTGTCATATTTGTGTGTACCGCTTTTCCTAAATTAGTCTCAAGACTTGATGCTTTTGAGTTGCTGGTGTTTGTGTTTACCTCGTTCCGCGGTTCAGTTCCAGTCTCGGTGGTGTGCAGTTCTGATGTTGGTGTATCCCTCTTTCATTATGCCAATCCGAATGCACGTGCTTCCCTGTTCTTGATGGTTTTAATTTCGTCTTACGTCAATACTTCTGCATTTTTGTTTTCTTGCGTCAGTCCAAAGACTGGGAGTCTGTTTAAATCCTTCACAGTTCTCAGCTTCTGTTGTTGTCGTTCCCCGCTGACCCTTCGTTAGCTCCTCGAGCTCGTGTTAGTGAATTCTCAAACTTCTACTCGTAGTTTAGATGATGGTTCCATATTTCTGTCAGCCGTCATCTTGGGCACTTTCTTCTTGTTCTTAGCCTCAGAAAGGCTATCATTTTTCTTCAGCATCATTGAAAGTAGTTGTTGTTTCATTGCTTCCCGTCATGAGGATTCGAAAGTTCTGCTTTCCTACACTCATTTGCTCGACGGATATTGTCATTTGCCTGCTCGCTGCATTTTATCCCTCGCTCTGCCCGTAACCAATCGTGACTTATTATTACTCCTCTTTCCTCTCTATCATTCTTGCTGCTGCCATCGTCATCTACAGAATATAAAAAACTTACGAGTGAAGCTGCAGCTAGTAAATATATTTTTTATTGGCAAATTGTTGCTAAAAATGTATCAGCGTGATTGAAAACGTGAAAACTGATTGTCGTTCTTATTTGTAGATTGTTATATTATATACAAACAGTCATAGACCACTCGATTCCTTGACCGTCCACTGAAATTTACAAATGAGGCTGATGGCAAATAAATTAAACTTCAATAAATCTTTTCCAGTCAACAAAACAACCTCAAACAAACAGTAAACGGTTCTCGATAATGCAAGAAATGTGTTAATCACCAAGCGACAGAAATTCATAACTATTCCAACTGTGGACGACGATAATTGAAGTTTGGGCAGCAAAATGACGTAAAATTTGCTAAAATACACTTTGCAATTTACCGTTGGCCATTGCTCAGGCATGCGTGATTCTTTACAACAGATACATTCCTTGCGTCTACAAGAACAGTTTACTTTTTACTTCAAGTCGGTACGTGGAATGGAACAAATTTTATCAAGGATCTATCAATTTGCCATCGGCCTCATTTGCGCGGGGTGGACAGTCAAGGTATCGTGTGGTTCATAACACAGTATAAAATGTATGTCTCAGCAAACCAGACCATTCCCAACATATGAAGGATAAGATGGATAATATGAATTTGGCTAAAGCACGAATTGCTGCCTCTCTCGTTCTCGTAACTTGGGGAACTTGCATTCACTTGCAGCTGGATAGCTGAAAACACTTGTGGTTCGCTGGTGATACGCTACGGTGTTCAGAAAGCGGTGAAGAAAAGCAAATATAACGGTAGTGTAAAATCCAACTAAATACTGTCGTTAATGATTCATCGTATCAGAAATATGCTGTGACAGATACGACTTTTTTACAGCAACCATAACAGCTGGTGCTGATCCTTTGTGTTACGGTGCATACACATAAGCTTGCATGTGTGCGACAGCTGCTTCCAACAAAAAGTTTCGATAGGTGTCTCCTGCTAGTGTTAAAAAAGGTTAATGCCGAGCGGCTAAATCTATTTATGTTCTCTGTGCGATTGCGAGATTCAAAGAACTTGTTTGGTGTCGAATTCTATTACGTAAACTTCATGTAGTACGCACACTTGCATAGTATTGTCTGCTGTCAGGGTTTGCTTGAGCGCACGGTCCTTAATGGCTTTCGCGGGCCGTCCAGCTTGTACTAACCGGCTTACCGTGACTGGCAGTGCCAGTTAGCTGCCTTTGCAAACGGTCCCTGGTGTCACTCGCGGGCCGTCCAGCTTGAGCTAAACGGCCTATAGTACCTGGCTGTTGCAGCTGCCTAAGCTAGCGTAGGTATCCCCTCTCACGTACCAGACTGATGTTACGGGGTGGACATGTTAATAAGGGCGTGGTCATAAAAAAATATATATACATATAATTGATTAATATTGATTAAATGAATGAATAAAGAACGTTCCTTCTGTAAATGAATGTTTAATTACGAATGATCCAGTTGATCATTCACTGAAAATAGCACATGACAGGATTGTGATCATGAAATAATATAGAAAGGAAACATAACAAGATACAAAATGTCCCCAAGGGGCGAGCCACTCCCCACCCTACCTAGAATAATATGCTTGGCGATTGGATCTTTCAGCCTGCGATCGAGAAGGTTGAAAGAAAACACATATTTTAGATCTTTCAGTACACTGGGAAAAGACATGGAAATTTTGTACAAATGACGAGGTCTCAAGAAAACACAAAATGAAGTGAAATAAAGGTATAGTTTGTTGTACTTTCTTGTAGAGCTATTGCATCAAACCAAGCAGAAAAATGATGGGCTACTGATCAATATCCCAGGTCCCGTAATAGTGTGAAAAAAATAGCATATGCCGACCAAAAATTTAAACGTGTAAGCTTATGAAGTGCTAAATTATCTGTAAACTGAAGGAAACAGAACTTAGAAACGGCTTGCAAATACGTAGGAGAACAATACACGAAGTACCGTCGTATCTTTATGTCTTTATCAAGACATAAGTGCGAATGTTTTGCTCACACAACAATTTCGAGATTCACAGGTGAAATCTAATCACTAAGCGAGGTTATACGAGGTGTAAGATAGACGAACTGCGTAACGGTAGACAGGGTTAAGCGGCGGATATTAGTTTAGACTTGGTTTGTATGATAAGATTCTTCTTTTGTGCTTGGTAGGTGAAAGGCGCTGTCTGTGTCAGAGTTTTTGATCCTGCCGCGCACAAGCCATTTCCCATTTTTTAGCTCAATTTACTCGTAGCGAATACAGAGGCTCAATCTTGACTTGAGATTTCGTTCCTATCGGCCATAATTCATTTCTTAGGTTTTTCTTGGCTCAATGTCTTCTTGGCAGTTGAAACTTCTCGCTCAACCAAGGCCAGAATATTTTCAATCCACGTTGCAGCCAAATTTCGATCTTGAAGGTTCGACAATTGCTGGTCTCCAGGATGCAGCAAGCACGGAGCGTTTCAGGAAATATCTTTTGATTGAACTGTATTTTTTGGTGCTGCTCAGCTTCCTAAACTGATATTCACGCCTTTACTTGCAGGAGAGAAATTCTGCTCTCACAAACTTATGGCAGCACAACTTTCTATACTTTAATGGACAACCAAGCCTGTAGGTATAAAGCATAATTTTTGCAACAAAACCCGCACTTCAATCAAGAACAATATTATTGCCGTAATTTTTGACGCCAAGTTACTAGAGTCTTGGAGTGCATATCCTACTGCAACGCGCCGCCAGCCACCGTCGCTGGCGGCCGCTGCCGTAGCTGCTGACTTAACTTCCCCACTCTAATACTTCTAACTGCGGCAGTCAGCCTGGCTGCGTGGCTGCATGGGTGACAGCCAGTTAGTTTTATTGTACAGTTAAATGGCCTCCACCACATCAGTACAAGCTAAAAATCAGCACGAACTAAAAACTCTCAGGGTTAATTTTCACTCCGAGAATATACTTAACGTTCAAGACGAGACGGAAACTTAAGAGATTGGTAAATAAGATGAGCAGTTTGAGGAGCCAAGACAGTTGAAGAACAGCATGAGCCTCGATCATGTCGCCAGCCTCCTCCTCCTCACGCCGCCTGCCAGTGGCTACGGCAAACAGGCAAAAAAAAAATACATTTATTTTTCCCCCTATGTAGGTATTCCTAAAAGAATACTACTACAATATGTTCAATTAACTAGTGTAAAATATTCTAGCAATGAACCTAACAAATTAGGATAGAAATTTGCAGTGCTATCGTACTTAACAACCTACATTTTATAGAACGCTCTATGATAGCTATAGGCCAATTGTGAATCAGCTAACGCATCATCATTTTAATTTCAGGCTAAAAAGATTAATAGGTGACATTGGGAAGACATAGAAACAGAGATATAATAATGAAAAAAGAGATGACAGATTAAAAGTATTTGGATATATACGTACGACGTACACAGCGACTGCAGGAAAATTTACCTAAAACTTATTATATCGACGTGTTTCGAACTTGTTAACCCACTAAGTGGGGCAGAACCTTAAATGGAATCTAATTCAGTAATTTTATTTGCTGCGGCAAGTCAGCTAGTTTTCCAAGAATCACTGAAGGAGCGCTCACTGCCGCTGCCGATATATTTAAGGAAATTGCTCCCGCCCCACGCAAGTCGCTTAGTTATAACGCTGCTGATACAAATAAAGGAAGCTCATATTTTTTCCTTTCGAGATGAAATACTCATCACTTAATACTATGACATCTGTTGACTTAATACTATTAAAACTAATATAAAATTTGCCTTGTGGTACCATAGACCGCAACAGTACTTGATTCTTAGGTCTGACGCTGGCAGCCTAAAGTTGGCAACGGAAAATGAGATTTTTGTTCCAGTATTCCCAAGCATCCTTCTTGCGGAGAAGGTATCTTGGATACGGCGGGGAAGCACTTGGGCGGTTGCCTGCAAGACCGTGTCTGGACATGTTCATAATAGCTCTTGTGAAAATCCCATTTTTCCCATTTTGGCCGCCAGTGTCAGAGGCCACTTTTGGACCTAAGGGTCAAGTACTGTTGCGGTTTTGGACCTAAGAGTCAAGTACTGTTGCGGTCTATGGTGGTACCAATAACACAATCCATAGTGTACAGCAAAATGCTCGACATAATCTTTTAGCAAAAACAGAAATTTGCCTACTTGGCTTGAAGCTACAGTTGCTCAAAGCTCTTGGGATTCATAGATTTGACGCAGTCCTAGAATAACGCATTATTGCTCCGACGTAATCTACTGCTACTATTCCAAAGTTTGAGAGCATAGGATAAATCCACTACGGCAATAATAATACGCAGCAGTTGGTCGCTCCGCGCTTGCTTGCTTGCTTGCTTGCTCGCTCGCTCTTTTGGTTGATCCTTCCCTCTTTCACGCTGTTAAGGATTTAGATAAGAGAAAATTCATCTACTGAATAATAAGTTGACATACCATAAAATTTCAGCCCTTGGAGTAACTGTGACAAATTTAGATTCTGAAATATATGGTCAAAAGGGAAATACTGCATTTTTACCTCCGCCAGGGAGGCTATGTTTTCGTCGTGTTTGTCTGTCTCTCTGTCTGTCTTTCACCAAGATTACTCAAAAGCTTCTGAATCGATTTGGACGAAATTTACAGGGATTGTTAGGTATGTTAGGAGGAACAGATCATTAACTTTTGGTGAAGATAAGTTTGTTAACACAATAACTCAAAAAATAATGAATGGATCTTTATGAAATTTATAGGGTTTATTAGTAATGTTAAAAGACTTAAATGATCAAATTTTGGTGCAGATTGATTTGTTCGTTTGTATGTTTGACTCATGTTTGTCTTAACGTTTGTTAGTAGTGTAACTCAAAACGTTATGAACGGATCTTCTAGAAAATTGCACAAGCTATAATTACTATCAAAAAGCACAAATGATTAGATTTTGGAGTTTATACAAAGAAAATTATGGTTTCAGAGCCAATTTGAATTTTTTGCTACCGTTGCCTCGCTGGGCGGAGGTATGCGCTCTCAAAGTGCTCTAGTTTCGCTCTCAAAATTAGCTAGGAACTTTTTGATATGACGATGATGATTGGTCTTCCGAGCGTGGAAAATGAAAGGCGGCACCTTTGAAGGAGTTGTTGGTCCTGTCGGGGATATGCTAGGTTGAATTGCTTCGTAGCAGTTCGAGAGGCTAAGTCTTGGTTAGAGTTTATGTTCCTTTCGGGCAAAATCCATTTTGTTTATGCTTTCTTTAGCTGAATCTCTTCATAGCAGTTGAAACTTCACGCAGAACAGACGCCTTTTTATATTCTACTAGACGACCCGTGACCCGTTGGGCCGTCATCACGATCGTCTTTGCTTTCGCACTAAAGCAGGTGTTATTTAACTCGTTATAAACCACACGCTATTCGGCCGTCCTCTCCTGCCCGTCAAGGAGCTGCCCATACGGCTCACTGTCAACAGATTCTATGCTTGTCTAACGAATATTCAACTCGCCGTCTGAAAGCAAATTCAATTTATATGTTACGTATTCCAGTTGTATTTTCCAGAGCAACTTTTAAATTATCGTGCCCGTTCTTGCAACCAAGGGGCAGGTTCCACGTGCGTATCACAGATACA
>LQNS02277274.1:2685398-2699720 GCA_001587735.2 Parhyale hawaiensis | reverse complement strand
ACTGTACACACCCCTGGCTTAAAACACTTGGCACAGATCTCCGTAATTATGCAGCACCAGAGCTGCAGACAATGACACTGTTGCGCGCGTTTGGTGGATTTGCGCGATCGATCGATCATTGCGCGTTTGAACGATCCACCAAACGCGCCCAACAACACCAATAAGCACAGGAAACTTCGTCGAAAGCTCACGGGCAGTGCGATTAACGTATTGAAAACGAATAGCATTCGCCAGGGAAGCGCTGGAGTCGTCAGGAATATGCACTCCAAGGATATACAGAGATGCAGTGTTGTCAATGGCCATTTTAACAAGGATATGTATATAAAATAATGGGTCATCAAACTAAGATAGACACTAGAAAAAAACTTTTAAAAATTGAAAATTAATTGATGCCAAGATAATAGTAAATGCCAGAGCTCGTACCTCCGCCAGGCTACGCAATGCTAACGAAAATTTCAAATTGGTCCCGATTCCAGAATTTGATCATCTGCACTTTGTGACTTTGCCAGATGTTCTTGTAAATTTTAGCGAATATCCGCTCATAACGTCGTGAGTTGAGCTGCTGCATGGTAAATGACGGACAGAACGACAAACTAAGAGACGGACCGCCGGATCATCACTACAATTTTAAAATTTGCTTCTTATAACAGTTCTAACAGTTCCTGCGAATTTCAGGAAGGTCCGTTCATAACTTTTTGAATTATGTTGCCAAAAAAAATACAGATAGAAAGAGAAACAAACAAACGGCTGAAAAGATCATTATCAAAAGTTAGTCATCTGTTCCACCTAAAATGCCTAACAATCTGTAAACTTCATCAATATCCGTCCATAACTTTTTGAGCAGCCGACGGACAAAATACCTGCCAGACAAAGGACGGCAAAAACTTTACCTCCTTGACGGAGGTAGTAAGGAAATACGAAGGCAGGATTAATGTTCATCTGAAGGTTGAAAATAAAATATTTAAAACAGCTGGCAAGTGACTAGTGGAAGATTTTCCCAATTTGGATGTGCTGGACGCTTTCAATTATGCAGTAAAATAATTTTTGAATTATTTTCAAGATCAAAACCATTGTGACGAATATTTCACAACGTAGACATAACACCACACTGATAAGCCCATATGTAATCCTTTACGTCCTCGACCAATATGACGTAAATTACTTCATTTACTTACATAATTACTGTGTGAGATATCCAAACACAGCGACAGTAGTGTCACTATTAGCATACGGGTCATGTAGACGGATAAAATCGTCAGCATTCCAGGATACGTCTGCCTGACGCGTGACTCTTCGGTGGCGAAGTTAAGCGACGCAGTTTGCATCTAACAGAAACTAAGATATAGTGCGGCATAATGAGTAAAAAACCTCATAACAAAAGCGCTAGGGATAACAGATATTGGGAATGTCCTGGAACATTGCAGAAATTTCTTCCACATCCGGCAACACTTAATTGCTTGGAGCAGCAGGTGAGCACCTCTCGGCCTCCTCTGTTACCGTCCCTACTCTGACGTGCCCGGCAGAGATGCCAACTGTGAGAAGGTTGTCTCTGAGCTTCGCAAGAGATTAATTTGTTCTTTTGAGGGTTTTGAAAAAGACTTTTCTGCGATTTCAGAGAGATAGAACGGTCCAAAGATGTCATTTTGATCGATCTGAGGTCTTAAAAACAAAGCTCATACAGCTCCTGCATCAGACACGACAGTGCCATTAAGCGCTATGCTACAAAAGATCCCTTCGAGACTGTAGCAGGAATGTCTCGCAATATTAAGACACCCAATAGCAATGACTTCAAAGTATTAAGTTATTTCGCAGCATCACGGCTTCCCAAGGCAATTGATCAGCTAAACCAGCAACCAAGCCAACCATCAGTAAACAGACCCAGAATTAGACCGAATTCAAATGCACTGAAGCTCATATGTGTGGTTTGAACTGATGAAGATGGGAAAGAGCTCAGTTTGAACGACAAAAGTAAATTTAAATTGTTGACTAAGACAGACACTGCTAGACGCGCTACTAGTGCCAAGCTCAGCTCTGAATGTACTAAAACTTAGCCAAGAGTGGGGGAGGCAAAGCTGTGGTGTGGGTATGAGATATTCTGCTTGTGAAAATGCTGGTCCGCTAGTATGAATACTTAAAGAGATAATAGAGAAGAAGCACTGATACTCGTAGAACGTGTTATGCTTACATCGGGAGCATTTTCAACCCAACTATTTATTAACGACGGTGCTCTACGCCATAGTGCACATAGCGAGCAAAAAGTCGACTGAACAAGAACCATCAAAGTAATGAAGTGGCCTGCTCTGAGCCCAGACCTCAACCCTCTCTAGAGCTGTTAGAAGGAAATTGTAAACAAAAACTTGGAGACTAGCAACCCTCAGCTATGTCGAATTTTTGGAACAAAATTGAGCAAGAAAATAAGGCAAAGATACCAGAATTCTACAAAAAGCTGGTGGAGTTCCGTATAGTAAGGACCCAAGATTTTAACTCTCATAAAGTGTTGCAAGGCTTATTGTTGTTGTCAATCCTCTTATAATTTTCTCCTGCATTTTATGCTTTTTTCTGTGCAGTTTCTGTAAACGATCATTCTTTTGCTGAGAACTCTTCTGTTTTTTTTTTTTATTCGAAAATATACGGCTGCGTGAAATCAAATGTTTTTTGCATTACATCAGCGTATACCTTTATGTATCACAGAGATTTTAGTGGCTTTCTCTTCATCATCAGTTTGAAAATATTCGAATAAGAAAAAGCTGTCTTACTTTGCTCGATAGAGCAGTGACTGCTGCGTATTTATCGTCACCTTCTACTACATCTTGCGTCACGACTTCAGCTGCAAACTGTTACATGGAGGTCGCTAATATATACAATAAATAATACATATTTGTTACATATGTAATATAGTAAATAAACAATATATATAGAGTATTTCTTCAAAGGCCTAAGGCCTATGCAAGGCTCCAGAGCAACAACATGAAAGCATACCCAATAGTTAAGATGCTACGCTGGTACTATCCAGAACATGCGAAAGGTCACTCACTTGGACCGCCCTTTGGGGGGGGGCTGCTGTGTACCCACGACTCAGCTATTGGCTGTGAGGACCAGTAGTGGGAACTGTCAAAAGGAAAGTAACTAGAGCACTCTGAGAGCGCCTACCTCCGCCAAGCAAGACAACTGTAACGAAAAATTCACATTGGTTCTGAGACCATTATTTTGTATCGACACCAAAATCCAATCATATGTGCCTTTTAATAGTATTAACAGTTTCAGCAAGTTTCTTGTAGATGCGTTCTTAACTTTTCGAGTTATGCTGCTAACAAACATCTGTCAAATACACAAAGAGACCTACGGATCATCTAAAAAATTTGATAATTTATGTCATTTAACATAACTAACAACTCTAGTAAATTTCACAAAGATCCATCCATAACTTTTTGAGTTATTGAGCTAACAAGCCTAAAATTAAACACAATAATAAACGATCGAACCAACAGAACGTCACGATATTTGGTCATGTACTGTTGGTGATATACCTAACAAGTCATGCAAATTTCATAACAATCCGTTCATAACTTTTTGAGTTATGGCGTTAAGAAAAATGAGGCAGACGAACAAACAAACAGACGAACGGATCTTCACCAAAAGTTGATTATCTGTTCCTCCTAACATACCTAAGAATCCCTGCCAATGTTGTTGAAATTCGCCCACAACTTTTTGAGCTATCTTGGTGACAAACAAATAGACAAACACAACGAAAACATAACCTCTTTGGCGGAGGTAAATGCAAACAGAGATGAACCCTAAAATACGCGCTTCATTCAATTTACTTTTGTGTCCAGCAAATTGGGTGTCCTTTTGTGTACACTGTCCCGCCAGACCCCCGGACCCTCCGCTTGCAGCTCGAAACTTCTAATGTTAAGAGCATCTGATACTCTTTGCACCCACGAATTTTATTATATATTCTTAATGCATTACTGATGATTATGGGCCATATTTAGTAGTGCTGCTCTAGGAGAATTAAACTTTTAGAATGTTCGAATCATCGTAGGAGCGCACCTCAGGTACGTGCACCGTGCCCCAAGGTGGAGCTGAATGCCTGATAACATTTGTCTGCTCGTCCCTACTGTCATATTCCATAATTTCCAAACATTAAATCTTTAACACCATGCAGATATTTACCGAAGTGAATACTTCAGAGATTGGTCAAGTTCTGCTTTAACAGCGGAGGTTCTACAGGCCTTGTCTTTTGCCAGGAAAATTCTACGAATTTCGTGTCTCTCTGTTCTTGGTTTTCCCGTAGCCTAACCAAGCTGGCATCCACGGAAGGAACTGTTACTCCATTCGAAGCTAAATCAATTGTTTCCGCCGCATGAGCTTCACTTTGGCCGTCTAGTAGACCATATTTAGTGCGTACAATTTCATTTCAAATTCTGGCTGCGTTGCTTCGGTCTTCAGGGTTAAGGGTAGCCGTAGCAGCTGATGCTATTTCGTAATGCAGTTATAGCAGTGCGGCTACGGACGGCGGTAGAAGAGTGCACGCAGTTAGGGAGCGTCTGGTTGTGGTAGTGCTGGGAGTGGGAAGGCAAGCAGGGGCGTCGCCAGCAGCTGCCGTCTCGCTCGGGCCCTCAGTCGCAGAGTCGCTGGAAGAGCTGCTGGAGGGCCGCGGTTCCAGTGAGCACACGCACACACGCGCTGCTGCTGCTGCTGCCGGGGCGGTTGCCGGTACGTGTGGTGCCTGTGTGTTCTGTGTCTGTGCCGGCCGCTGGAGGCGCGCGTGTCGTCACCACGTAGAGCTCTGAGAGAGTCATGGCAGAAGTGGCTTTGGGTGCGGTGGTGGTGGTGTGAGCTATACGACGCTCCGGCGGGGCTGACGGTTCCGTTGGGGGTGGCACTGCTTACCTACAGGAACTGCGGTGCGTCCTTCCTGCGCTCTTGTCCCCGGTAGATATTTTCCTCATAGCCTCTGTGGAGTTTTTTACGGTGGTGCAATGAGAGCGTCCTGTAATCGTGCTGTCCATACGTATGTGTAACGCCGACACTTCTCTTAGCATTAACATCATTGTGAAAACCTTAATACAAATGTCTTCTATCTGAACACATCGAGCTGTCTACAAGTGTGCGTCGTACCAATTGCTTGTATGGCCTCTGGTCACGAATGGATCTCCCCGCTGGACCAGACGAAGCTCTTGCTTACTGTGCTGCTTATGGTCGTAATTCCTAAGACATCGCTGGTGGTGTTCACACAGCTCTGTTGTATCCACCGTCCGCCACTCAGCATTTCATGGTCCAGGGAACCAAGGTGGTGTCCGCTCTGTAATTTATGGCCTGGACTTTATGATGGTATAAAAGTTTTAACCCAACTGGAACGGCCACTTCATGTCGCCCACCCCTGAGGTGCTTGGAGTTTTGCTGCTTCCTCTCTGATGCGCCGAGTCATGTTCGGTCGGTCGGTCGGGTTCTTCAATCATTTGAAAATGAAACTGCTTGACTGCCAACAGTGGCGACCGAAAATTGACTTCCTGTGCGCTCGGCGGAGTGTTGCCGGCGCGCCGTCACGGAGGCGCTCCTCGAGATCGATCATCTCGCCTGCTATTCTCGCCGATTTGCTCCGCAATTTTCAACAAGACAGGCTTGAGCGAACGGTAATTTCTGCTTTGATTAATTTTCTTACATTGCATTTATTGAGTGCGGGGCTCATATGTGGTGTGAGTGAGTCAGCAGAACGCTGCTTGTGCTACCGAACTGTACGGTTCTTTGTCTGGGCCGCAGTGCAGCAGATAACATGAGCGACTGTGACACAAACTGTGGTGTGCTCGCTTGTGTGCTCTCATATGTCTTTGTGCTCAGGTAGGTTTCAATGCACGGTTAACGGGTAGCTAATTAGGGAGGATTGAACTAACTTATATGATAATCATAAAAATCGAATTCAAATAATATAGTTAACTCCGCTTAATCCGTCCACATCGGAATCTACGATCATGGTCATGCTAACCGGCTGGTCTTAAAAAGCAAAATCAACAACTATTGGTAAGTCTGTGGTAAGGTGGTGGCTACAAGGCACACCTTCTCGCCTATAATGTTAATGTCTCTCTAGCTTGCACGTACAGGGATAAATCAGAAAATCAATGTAATTTACGGGCACTCTGATATATGTCTCCTATTATTAAATAGTTTAACGCAGTCTGAAAATATTTTTTATTATCTTGCCTTACAATAAGCGAAACTTTGTATATTACGCGGCGTTTGCGTCCGTCCCAGCTGAACTGCGTGGCATTATGCAGCTAATCTTTCCTCCGATAGACCTATTAAGCGCAGTCGATTGTAGTAATAATAACAAATTGATAATTTGATGCTAACTTTGAATAGTGCATGGCTGTTTGTCACACTAAATCCAAAGTATTATTCCTCCTCCCCACGCCCTGTTGCATGCTTATACATTTGGCTTACAGCGCAGCAGGAACATTGACAAGCCCATACTGTAATATATAGCGGACGCCATTGATTGCCGGGGCGAAGGCGAGTTGTGCTAAGCTTATGAGATTTAACTTGTCTGGTACTTCCGTCAGCAGCTTTGTTTTCCTGTCTTTACATCGAGTTTTAAGCCCTACACCCTCAGCAATGACCTATTGAGACTGCCACAAACTCAATTCTGTCCGCGAAATAAAGTTTTCGGCCGCTTTCAGCGAAATCGGGTTGCGACTAACACCTGTTTCCGGACCCGCAGCGGCAAAACCAACACGTGTAGTTTCTGAAGTTCAAGTTCAACTTGAACTTAAGCCGCTGTGGCTGCCGTACAATCGATACCGTATGGAGCGATACCTATACGCATTCGTAACTGGCTGGTTGGGAAGCCAGCAGAACGTCACATAATCTATGCATGTGAGGAGATACTGAACTAATATAAAGTGTTGTGTTTTTTTTCCTTCATTGTTCTCTAAAAGCAATTAGGTGATACAAAAAGAACCAAAAATATAATGTTAGATGGTCATGAAGTAAATCGTCACACAAGAGTGAATGGTGAATTGAAAATTTATAGCGTATAGACGTGGAAATTGCATGGTGTGATGGCCAGCATGGCTATACGTGGTACTCTGGATCAGCGCGGTTGGACGCATAGATCCGAAAAACGCAGGTCCCGCGTACTGGTTTTGCATGGAACAGTACATTTCATAAGGACATCCATGGTGCTTACGACAAGTCATACATAGTCATGGCGGCAGTAAGCAAGTCATACATAATCATGGCGGCAGTAAGCAAGTCATACATAGTCAGGCGGCAGTAAGCAAGTCATACATAGTCATGGCGGCAGTAAGCAAGTCATACATAGTCATGACGGCAGTAAGCAAGTCATACATAGTCAGGCGGCAGTAAGCAAGTCATACATAGTCAGGCGCCAGTAAGCAAGTCATACATAGTCAGGCGGCAGTAAGCAAGTCATACATAGTCAGGCGGCAGTAAGCAAGTCATACATAGTCAGGCGGCAGTAAGCAAGTCATACATAGTCAGGCGGCAGTAAGCAAATCATACATAGTCAGGCGGCAGTAAGCAAGTCATACATAGTCAGGCGCCAGTAAGCACATACTGTGACTGTCACCAGCAGGCTGCAAGTAACAACACATGATGTATCGTGTCAGCGGCCGCTGCCTTGACGAGGTCCTGCAGTTTTATCTCCTGGAAGCCCCTGAATTGATCAGCGGAGGTCGATATGCTGTACACCGGTTGTCGTGCTGCTTGTCTTGTGCTGCTCTGATGCAGAGTACCGTGCTGTGAGGCACTCCATCTTAGTTAAGTATGTGTGGAATGGGCCTCATGCTGCTAACATCCACTGCGTGCATCAAGACCTACTCCTGCGACCGCTGAAGGTGTTTGCTATGTATAATATACAGTGTGTGTCATTCAACTTTCGTTAGCTGTTAATCCTCTTGTTCTGACAACAGCTCCCATGGGACGTCTGTTATAACGCAAGTACGCCTGTACAGAGCTGTGCTCTAGTGACACATACACTGCAACACTGCCAGGTTGGGTTCACAGATCTCGAGAGTAACTGCAGTGTAACATGCGCAGAAGTATACGCTTTTTTTTCGTGAGCAATTAACATAGTAGAGAGGCTGAAAATTTGCGCATTTCACTGCTGGAAAGTGTAATAAGATCTACTAATGAATTATAATTACGAACACCCCCAACCTTCAGTGAAGTTGAGCTCGGTTCAGTTCCTTCCGGTTTTCTAGGTCCATAAAAATGATACTCAATATTGGGGCCACAAACGGTAATCGAACCCTTCAACGGTGTCCTCAATCATGAAACATTTTAAGACTTTTTCGAGGGCGTATCAGTGTGCTCACTGTACATCAGGGCGAGCAGCTAGACTGATCACTAGTTAAATTGTATCTGAATTAATTCCATGTGGCATTCAGCCTAATGTTTCCCCTACAAGAAGTAGGCTAAGGGTTTCTGGACCTTATACACCGTGCCAGAAGTATTTCTGAGTTAAGCAGAGCTTTCCGTGCTGTATCAAAACTGTGACGCCGCTAATCAGCTTTTGTTTTAATTAGTTTGATGTTTGTTTCATGCCATACGACACATACCATGCCCTCAGCCAACAATATGAGTTCTGCTATACTAACTTAGCAGATTTGCGCGCCCATTCTACAGCACCGCAATGGTTGTTTCCATTTGCAATGTACCTGCATGGAGTGACGGAGTGAGTCAGTGGAAGAATGTGTCTGTACTGCCCCGCACCCTAGTGTCTCGAAGTGAGTCAGCGCTTTCGCGTTTCCTTTTGTGCGTGAAAGAATTGCAGCGACTTCTTGCAGTCACTGTTTTCTTTTATTGTTCGTCTGTTCGTTTAAAAGTCAGCGGAAATTACTTAGAGCAAGAGCTGTTTTTGCGTGCTAACCACGCTCTCTGCTGCCATTGTTAGCTCCACATTCCTAAATACCATTCACAAAATGCAAGTGTAGAATACGTTTGTTTAATATCAATGCTTGAAAAACCCACTGTCGGTGTTGTTTTCTTCAGTGAACATTATTGGATGCAGATACTCGAAAGTGTGCTGTCTGATATTGGTCCTCTAACTTTCTGCGCAGGTGTTTATCCTTTTTGGCATTTCTCGATTCCAGATGCTCGGGCTGCTTGGAAAATCGATATAAGGTGCAGCGATAGGCATTTGCATGAATTGAATAAAACTCAGAAATTCTGGAAACCCTCACGAACGTTTTTTTAGCTAGAAAAGAGATCGGGAACGTTTTTAGCTGAGAGCTACGAATGTAAAAACTTGAAAATACACATCGTTGAGAACCAGATAAATTTTTTTAACACTGAATATATACAACTACGTGTGCGCATTTTTCAGCAGCAAATTTTAGCTACGATGTATCTGCACGCCAACGGCAGTCTTCGAAAAAGCCAGATCTGGCTTTTGAGCCATACTATTGGTTGCTGAACCCTGACTAGGTAGAATCAGCTGAAATAAAAGCTCCCCAGTACACTGACTCGAACTCTCGATCGTCCGTACATTGTTGTTGCATCTAACTGTGCTATCAGGCCGATGTTTACGAAACGTCGACGTATAAGGTCATGGTATCGTATCGTTATTGTACATCTACAAGGCTCGGTATTGTGGAGTTAATTCGTATTAAATAGCTTACGTTATTCTACAGAAATATTGTCTTTCAGTGTAATAGGTTGGAGAGTTTCTACAAGTAAAATATAACATAATTGTGGTCCACATTTTGAAAAACTTTTCTAATCTTCCAGAAATATGGAACTGAAATAAACATTCTGAAGATACGCTAGGGTCACTCATCCATTCTGGTGACGAGTAGCGCCTCCATGCAGGGGACCCGTTAAGTTGCTTTTGCTCAAGTTATGCCATCAGAACATCTTTCATTCACGCCCATGCATTGTGCTTCCTCTAAACAAGTATTTTCTTACTTCTGATCACTATCTTTGTTCTGTTCTTCCTCTTCTTTGCCGACTCGCTGCTTGCTTATGCTCGGTGATCTCGTGAAGAAACACCCTCGTACAAAAGTGTCGACGTATAACACATGTTTCTTCCCTTCCCTGGGTTGAACCATTTTCTATATATATCATAGAATGCAACGAGTTTTCATGCATTTTACACTCCACAGGCCACATCTTATGAAATCCTGTTGAAACGTATTGTTCTGATTATTGTCTTGTAGATAGTATGATTCCCGTAAATCTTGAAGTTGCCAGTTCCTGCTTGTTTGCTTCTGCTTGTCCACCACCTTTCGGTCTCGGCGGCAGGCAGCGTAGTCGCTCCTACCTCGTGGGCTCCCCTCCAGCCGGGCCCTCGCTAGCAGCCGTGCGTGACCATCTAATGCCCGCCATCTGCATCTATTACGGGCAGCCGCTGACACTCTCTGATCATCAGCTGGCCATCTGACATCATCCCTGCCTCCCCTTAGTCTTACTCTATTTGGTATCATTCCTTTTATGTCTTGCTGCTCTGTCTTTCCGTTTCTGTTTCGGCCCCACTCGCTATAAGCAAAGGGAACCGCTTGCGACAGAACCATGCATGTTCACACACCGGCCGGCCTGTGCCCCCGTTATTATGTTACGCTGTGATGTAAGTACGGTGAAACATGCAGACAACATCCCAAACTAATGACAGTTGCAGTAGCTGCATCATTTTATTGTGTCTTTTATTACCTCCGCCAAAATGGTTATGTTTTTATTAAGTTTGTTTGGCTGTCTGCCTGTCACCAAGATAACTCAAAAAGTTCTGGACACATCTTTACGAAGTTTATAGGGATTGTTAAGTATGTTAGGAGCAACAGATGATTAACTTTCAGCACAGATCCATTTAACCGTTTGTTAGCCTACCTCTTTTTCTCGGTAGCATAAATCAATAAGTCATGGAGCGATCTTTATGAAATTTGCAGGAATCGTTGGTGTTATTACTAGGAGCAAATAACCAACAATAACCAACCAATTTTTTTGTTGATCTGCTTGTTTGGCTCAGTGCTTGTTCTTATTTTGCAATAATCATAACTCAAAAAGTTATGAACGGATCTTCATAAAATTTGTAGGAATTGTTAAACGAGTTAAAAGACATAAATAACCAAATTTTGGTGATGATCGATTTTTCCGTTTTGTGTTTGACTAATGTTTGTCTAAGTGTTTATCAGAACATTACTCAAAAACTTACGAACGGATCTTGAAGAAAATTATAGAAACTGTTTTTACTGATAAGAGGCACATATATTGCTGACGATAGAGAAAAATCCTAATTCTAGGACCAGTTTTAAGTTTTCGTTAACATTATCTTGCTTGGCGATGGTAAGTGCTCTCAGAGTGCTTCAGTCTTACGTGGCTCCAAAAGGTCGGCAGTGTCAATCAATGCTGTCAATCGGACAGTGGCGACAGTGTCAGTCAGTGCTGACTCTCCACCGGTGGCCAAATGCTAGCCGATGCTAAACAGCTGCCTTTACACGGCCAGTGGCAACAGCGTCAGCCAGTGGTGACAGTGTCCGCCAATGGCGACAGTGACCGCCAGTGACGACAGTGCCAGCCAGTGGCGACAGTGTCAGCCAGTGGCGACAGTGTCAGTCAGTGCTGACTCTCCACCAGTGGCCAAATGCTAGCCGATGCTAAAAAGCTGCCTTTACACGGCCAGTGGCAACAGCGTCAGCCAGTGGTGACAGTGTCCGCCAATGGCGACAGTGACCGCCAGTGACGACAGTGTCAGCCAGTGGTGACAGTGTCCGCCAATGGCAACAGTGACGACAGTGTCAGCCAGTGGTGACAGTGTCCGCCAATGGCGACAGTGACCGCCAGTGACGACAGTGCCAGCCAGTGGCGACAGTGTCAGCCAGTGGCGACAGTGTCAGCCAGTGGCGACAGTGTCAGCCAGTGGTGACAGTGTCAGCCAGTGGCGACAGTGTCCGCCAATGACGACAGTGTCCGCCAATGGCGACAGTGTCCGCCAATGGCGACAGTGTCCGCCAATGGCTACAGTGACCGCCAGTGACGACAGTGTCAGCCAGTGGCAACACACTGTCAGCCACTACCTACACACGTTACTGCCTACTCGCCATTTTGTACCGTGTGTCACACCAGGCGTAGCTGGCCCAGGAAGGCCTCCTTTAAGGCGCCTGTGCGGTCTTGGTGTTTGCAGCTTGGCACACGACGCGCTCCGCGGCCCGTAATGATATCACCGCGGGGGGATTACTGGTAAATCCGCCCCTGCCGCATTGCTTCCTCGCTGCCCCCGGGGGCTCCTCATGTGTGGTTAGGTGAGAACTTTACAGCTTCCTTGAGACCATCAAGCAACTCACAGAGTAAGAGATCAGATGTACAGGAGCTGCCCGAGCTGTTGTCTCTTGCAGTTCTCAAGATTTTGGTGTTGGCTCTCAATTATGAGTGAGCCCTTCTACCTGTCTACTTGTATCAGTCTATCGATCTACCTGTCTATGTTGCTCAATATATACGACGTACAACACGTGCCTATATCACTATATCCTCAGTGGCTGGGGGAATTTGCACCGGGGAATCAAGTATAGAGCTGCACACAGCAGCGAAAATAGCGCTATTAGTGCTGAGAAGCAGCAGGCGAAGTGCTGCGGCTCTCCTCGCTCTACTACTGCAAGTATTTAACTTGTGGGTACGTTGGAAGCCATCATGATCATCTAGATTAAATTTTTTCTCGTCAAAGAACAAAACTCTTCCATTTTTCAGCATCTCATGTTTGGTGCTCTCTGGCAAACTTTAAACGGTCTACTCCGTGACTTGGAAGCAGATGAGGCCCTTGTAGGCTCTTGTTTAAGCCCCTATGTCTCAGGAATCGCCTAATAGTAGTAGGGCTACTATCTGCATCAGTGAGTTTTGCTTAAGCACAGTTTTATGTCGGCTAGTGGCTGTATATTACGTAAATTCATTAAGTGGGCGACGTGCTTAGCATGTTGGTTCCCTGAACTTTACAGACTCCACAATTTCAACCTCCACACTATGCGCCACATGTTCCGATTGCGTGTGCTCAAGTTGTGTCTCTAATTCACTTGTCACTTCGCCTGCTGCTATGCATGATTATCTATAGTAAATTTGCGTCCTTGGCCTAATGCTCGAACCATTATTAATTATGATTTCATCAGTACTGCCGCACGTGCATCTGCATGCATGTGTGTGTTCGCGCCGTGAGAGTGGATCTTACCACTCAAGACCAATTCGGAAGTACTGCTTCTGTTTGCATACAGGCCACAGCAATTGCTTGTTCTTCTTCATTGCGCTTTTAAGGGCATATTTCTCTGGCACAAATGTTTCTAGTATTTTTCTAAAAGTTTCCATACTTTGTTAGAAGTTCATGCCCAGAAAACTTCACTTTGGCATCAGTGACTGACAAAACCAAGAACCTCAGTCATGGTGGTGGAACGAGCCTGGAAGAGAAGGCACACCGCACCACACGGCTGGCGTGACTGCAGCAGGAGGTTTGCTAGCGTCCATCCACATGGAGTAGCGCAGGGGAGAGCCGGGACACGGCGAGTGATTTGGAATAATGCGCACGGAACTCGTACGATCTGCGGCGGAAATGAGTAACACCGCACCGCTGGACCTGACGAGCACCGCAAGTTATTCTTTATTTTCGTCTGTATAGGGTCTGCTAACGTGCGCGTGTTTACAGTTTAGAGATACGTCAGTCAACTAAATATTTCTCAGCTAGCGGTACGTACGTCTTAACAACTTCATTCTTGTGAATTATATCACGGTATGTCAGTGTTTATAATCATCATTGAGTCGCTACGAAATTAGCGAACCTTCGATCGTCACAGACCCTTCGTAGCCCGTTTATGTGCGCCTCAGAGATCGATAAAATATACAACTGAGTACAGACGGGCGCAAGTCTATAACTTCTCACGACGGTTGCACCTCACATTGTCTGCAGGCTTGGACACTGCAGCAAAGTCCGATCGAGGATTTCTGTGGAATGACTCAGCCGATGAAAACCTGAACTTTGCATCTCAGAAGCGAATGGCAACTGAGAGCAATTATACAAAGGCCACCACACTGCGTCAGCTTCAGTAACAAGGCGCACTCTCTGCTGCGGCATCATAAACAGTGCGCCTGCTTCCGCTGGCCTATTGTTCCGCTGGTGGCTTTCAATGCCACCAAACTCAGGTTTCTAGTATTATCCGCTCTATTCTGACCCCCTCAGTCTCTAGACGCTGATGGCGCAGGACCATTGCGCTGTGTTCACTAGCTATTATCCGCTCTATGCTGACCCCCTCAGTCTCTAGATGCTGATGGTGCAGGACCATTGCGCTGTGTTCACTAGCTATTATCCGCTCTATGCTGACCCCCTCAGTCTCT
>LQNS02277274.1:2665307-2676825 GCA_001587735.2 Parhyale hawaiensis | reverse complement strand
AAAAACTCAAGCACAAAGCTCGAAGAACGACCTTAAGTCAGCAGTTCTTTCCGTATTTCATAGTCAGCATTTGGAATAGACTCCCTTCCGACGTTGTTAGTGCGAAATCAGTCAACGCGTTTAAAAATCGTCTTGACTTACATTAATAGAGGCATCCTCCACAGCTAAGGATTCCTCCTCCAGGAGTCGCACACTCTTAACGGCTAAAGCCTCAGGGGCTTCCTAAATTCGTTTTCTTCTCTCTTCCGCTCCACCTACACTGTCTGACATCTTTAATTCCGCATATCAGCGGCTATTGATCATAATTTCATGTATTCGTGATCGTCTCTTTAGCTGAGACTCTTCTACCTCCTCTTCTTTTTTTCTTCTTCTCTTTCCCCCAGTCGTTTATATCCTACTCACTTATTGGCAATAGCTCTTAGAAGGCCGGGGCGTAAGTTTCGGTGTCTCTTTGAGAATGGGCCGGTTGGTTCGTCTACTGCCGCCTATCTAATCTAATGTAATCTAATCTTTGTGTGGGTTAAATGTTATGAGTCCTTTTCGCTGTGTTGCCGACCCGGCGCGAACTGATATCGATCGAATGTCAAAAGATCTTGTAAAGAATACCCTGAAACTTCCAGCCTTATATTTCACGGGTTCCTGTGGCTCTGCTTCGAGAAGCGTCTGTTTAGTTTCTATTTTTGCTAATGTTCATCAAGAGCTACCACATGAATAAGATGTGCGGGCATAGGGGGACAGACATCGTCATTGAGTTCCCGAACATGCAACGATATTAATGTTAACTTCGCTAAGGTTCCGGTTATGGCATTCCGCTGCCTCGTACCACATATCGACCAAGAATGCAATATATCAAGGGCGGCAATGGTCCCACCTCATGACAATGCCAGTGGCACTGCAGACGAAGGCTGGCACTGCAGTGGGGGCAGCAGACCCCTGATGACCATTTCTGTATTGATCGCTTGTGTTGAGTCTGGTGCCACGCGGAGCTTCTTGTGTCCAATACAACGTCGCTCAACCTGGGACTCCCCTCTGTTGCAGCTGTTGCTGTTGAATGCTTCTTTGCTTCTCTTGTGCGCGTACGTATGACTTCACTAGACCACCTCTCTTTATATTTCTGCTACCTGGTCCCAGCCATGTTGAAATTACAATAATAAGTACAAATCTGTACAAGTTACCAATGGACATAAGACCTGTGTAGTCATGTATGCACTTCACTGCATTTCTAGGTAGTGTCAGCGCAATTAGCTACACTGCTAACAAATGAGAACTAAAATACCTCGTGGCGTAAGACCATCACCCTCTGTGGGGCAAGTTCAACGAAGTCATTTTCGATGGTCAGCTAATTCTAATGTCTCATATGGATGCTGTGTTCAACAAGGCTACATCGCTATGCCCTTACTATATTACCTCAATAATAACATGAGAAAACAATAGAACGCCCTGAGCTCTACATGATCTGCCGCGGTAGAGGCAAATTCACCGCGGTGGAGAAAATTCAACCCAACGCCATCATTCTTTATGGCCAGCTAGGCCTATTTTTTTGGCATGGGTCACATCTAGGTCAACCCACGAAACTCACTACAATAAATTATGAAGTTTGCGCAACTTCTTTTACCTACTTTTGGTTGGATAGACATAAATACAAACATACAAATCTATATATATGCTCAACTCTTTACCGAAAACATTGTCCCCTCTCTCACGTCGTTCACGGGTGATAAGCATTAGTAAAACACTACCTGTCATTGGTACCTCGCCAGGACGTCCAATTTATCTGTCAAGCATCCGAAAGGAACTTTATCAAAAGAGAAAACCTTACTGCTACGCAGCCGATGATAAATAATAGCTCAGCATCGATCGCTAATTTTTCTGAGCAAATGAGCATCGGCCACAAGGCTTCCTAAGTTTAGTCTAGGCCTGGCGTGTTTCTCGCTAAGCTCATCGAACTAGTGTTGTAGCAGCTCTCTGAAGAGCAACAGGATATTGGGTCTTTAGTTATACAATCGCAGCGTAACCAAATTGTTGCTGGTTCAACCCTCCGCTGCGTCGCTCGAAGTACACTCATCGATGTGACGGTGCATTGTCTGCGTGTTTCTAGCTTACCGTTTACCCGATGACAGCTTCATGTTTCCAGTAGAGAACACACTAAAATACATTTATTACCTCCGCCAAGGAGGTTATGTTTTCGTCGTGTTTGTCTGTCTGTTTATGTTTGTCTGTCTGTCACCAAGATAACTCAAAAAGTTATGAACCGATTTGGATGAAATTTACAGGGATTGTTAGGTATGTTAGGAGGAACAGATGATTAACTTTTTGTGAAGATATGTCCCTCGGTTTGTTTTTTTGTTTGTTTGTCCGCGTCATTTTCTCGATGCCATAACTCACAAAGTTATGGATGGATTTGATGAAATTAACATGAGTTGTTAGGTATATAACAAAGAGTAGATGACCAAATTTTGGTAATGGTCCATTTGTTCGTTCTTTCGTTTGTCACTGTTTTTAATTTTATGCTTGTTAGTACAATAACTCAAAAAATAATGAATGGATCTTTATGAAATTTATAGGAGTTGTTAGTAATGGTAAAAGACATAAATAATCAAATTTTAGTGCAGATCGTTTGGTTTGTTTGTATGTTCGACTCATATTTGTCATAGCGTTTGTTAACAGTATAACTCAAAAAGTTATGAACGGATCTTCAAAAAAATTGAACAAGCTGTTATCAATATAAAAAGGCACGAATGATTAGATTTTGGAGTTTATGCAAAAAAATATGGTTTCAGAGCCAATTTGAATCTTTGCTACCGTTGGCTCACTTGGCGGAGGTATGCGCTCTCAGAATGCTCTAGTTAGTTAATGAAGTTACGTAGACTTCAGTTATATTTCATCCGTAATTTTCTGATCGAGACTAAAGATGGAGTGATCGACATGAGTTTTGCATGGTCTTTGTTTTTTTATATCCTTGCCTTCTCCATAGTTTGACATGACAGAAATTTGATTGTATTGACGATTAGAAGAAGACTAGTTCTGCAATATCTGTTTCCCATGCGATGTTACCACAGTGTCCCTGAAGAGAGAATACGATGCGGTTGTACAGGTCCATCGTTTGTGGTATTGTCAGTTTCCCCCATTCGTTATAGTCACTCCAGCCGATAGAAGTCAGCCTACGGTGAAGCTATAGATCAGCCTCCGCTCCAACGATCGCTGTCATTGGGAAGTTCGTTCCTCTCTGCTCCTGTTGGTTTCTTTTCTTGTTTCCCGTCGCCTCGCTCCAGACTTCCATGCATCGATTATCGCCTTCCTGGACTGCACTCCAGGCGCTCCCTGCTCGCCTGCCCTCCTCGTTACAGACAGTGTTTACCCAATCCCCTCCTGACTGTGGCGTGTCACCGATGACTTTTACCGACTCCTAAACTCAGGGGGACTCAGGGGCTCTCTTCATCGGCCTGCCACTTTTTGTCTTCACTTTGCTTCCGAAGTAAAAAGTTCAGTACTTTCTGATGTTTGCGTTTCTTCTTCTGCATTAAATTCTTGCTTCGTCTGCGTTTCATGTGTTCCTTTGGAGCGCTTAAATTGTTAACTGTGAGTTTCCTTCAAAGCAATTTTCCACGTAATTTCTATAAAAATGTTTCTAGTGAGCAAGCGAAGTACTGCGCACTGCTCAGCATCGCTCTTGCGCCTGCTGCATGCAGTTCCGCCAGTGCGCTGTCACGTACGTCATAAAGCTCGCACGCTGGATATTGGTGCGGCGGTGTATATATGCCGAAACTTGGTTGCTGCTCACTGGCCCGTAGAGCTTCAGTTCCCAGCACTGCCCCGTAAGCTGCAGTGGCACGTCCCACACAACAGTTTGCCTTCTCGTGCGTGCAATCTGCTGCAGCCGCCGCCACCGCCGCCGCTGCTGCATGGGAAGCTGTCGTGGAATAATTCCAGCGCGTGCAGACTTCCCGCTATTCTCGCACCTACAGCAGAGCGCCAGAACATCAACATCGCTCAACAATTATGGAGGACTCAAATACTAACATATGATATGGACAGTTGCTGTTGACACTGTACAGATCTTTCTTGAGTAGGAATACATTGAAGTGGCGATGCTTTGCTCAGTTGCAGCTCAGTATATAATTATTTAGATTTTTTCTATAATGCAAGAACACCGACTATTTGCAATACCTTATCATAAATTTCTCTTTAATTAATGAAGAAAGAATGCCAAAGTATTGCGCCCAAGCGCTGGGACATTCAGATTTTCCAATCATCTTATAGTGGAAAAATAAACTAATTTTATTATAGTCTAAGTAGACATTCAACTGGAAACGGTTTCGAAACCGAAGCTCACAGTGGCCTCATATTTTTGATCACGGTACAAGGTAATGAAACTCGTGATGCGGAGCAGTTTAGCGTGCGCCTCACAAATACATTATGACGTCTTCTACATCTGCAGTAACTGCGATGTGTCCAACGAGTATATCTATTGCCACGGGCCTCGTATGCCTCTTTCCATTCAGACATTGAACCTAAACTTTATGCTCAACTAGCGAAGTTTAGATAACTAGAGCTCTCTGAAGGCGCATACCTCCGCCAAGCAAGGCTACGGTAACGATAAATTCAAATTGGTTCGAAAACCATGATCTCCATTGTATCAGCATTAAAATCTAATCAATTGTATCTTTTAACAATAGTAACAGCATCTGTAATTTTTTTGAAAATCCGTTCACAACATTTTGTTTAGTGCTGATAACAAACATTCTGACTATCATTAGTCAAATACGCAAAGAGACGCACCCATCATCACCAAAATTTAAACATTTATGTCTTATAACATTATTAACAATTCCTGTAAATTTCATGAACATCTGTTCTTAACTTTTTGAATTATTTATCTAACAAGCATAAAATTAAACACAGAAACAAACATACGAAGCTACAGGTCATCTCACAAGTTTAGACGCTTACTCTTCTCGATATACCTAACAACTCCAGTAAATTTCATGACAATCCGTCCATAACTTTTTGAGTTATGGTTCTAAGAAAAAATAGTCAGACAAACAAATGATGGAACGGATCTTCACCAAAAGTTAATCATCTGTTACCGCTAACATGCCTAACAATCCCGGTAAATTTCGTGAAGATTCGTCCAAAAATTTTTGAGTTATCTTGGTGACACACAAACAAACGGAATAACAGACAGACACGACAAAAACATGACCTCCTTAGCGGAGGTAATTATGAGTAGATGATTTCCAACGCAATATTATGACACGTGACAAATACAATATACACCTTCCATGGATGAATCTGAGAAGCTCAGGGTAAAAATTATAGTGATCAATTTCACTCTGCTTTCACAGCATCGCATCTTCTCTGGTTTGTTTACAATTGCGGTAAACTGGCACTAAACTGACGGTAAACTGGCAGTAAACTGGGAGTAAACTGGCAGTAAACTAGCGGTAAGCTGGCACTAAACTGGCGGTAAACTGGCCGTAAACTAGCAGTAAACTGGCGGTAAACTGGATGTAAGCTGGCAGTATACTGTGGGTAAACTGGCGGTAAACTGGCTGCTCAAGTGGTACGATGGAGAGATACGAAGAGAACATCCATTGCCTGCACTAAGATCTTCTTCACGGCTCCGCCACCAACATCAGAGAGTATCCTCTGCAGTCTACACGTCGTGGTGTCTGCTAGTCCGTTGCATTTTCTTACAGACTACAGGCAGCTGCAGGCGGTCCCTCATGTCTGCCGGCGTCTTGGTGCTAATTTTTCTAAGAGTTTTTGCTTCATTTCACGGAAGAGTTTGTGTGAGTGACCCCAGACCGGGACAGTCTGTTGCATCCGCACCGCCACAGCTTACGGCCACTTGCGGTCGCCCGATCGCTCGTGCATGATGAAAATACTTCCATACGAACTCCTGGCGGCGGTGGTAAGAAAACCGAGACTTTCTGCAACAAATCTGAGCCTTGGCGTGGCGACGCTGCTGCCATAATGAAGACGTGCTCGGCAATGGTAGCTGGTTCATCGGCCTCACTCTAATAATTATACTCGCTCGCTCTGAGAACTGCGCTAGAGATCTTTCCCAGTCCTGAGGTGTAGTGCATGTTTATGAAATGGTGAACTTTGAGTTTCTAAAGTGGCTGTTTGTCTATAGTGACCTAGAATTATAGCTATTTCATCCAGCTATATACGAAAATTACATTAACGAATATTATTTTGGCTTACCTTCTTGGATTGGATCATACATGATCGTGATGCATATTTTTTTAGAAGTTAAACGCATAGGCTCAAGTATTGTCGTAGGTACCTTGTATCAGTCCAAGGAACAGCTACAGTATTCTCATTGTTCAGCTGTCGCAACTACTACATGAATCTAGCTACAGATGGTATCCATATTCATTCGGAGTAACTCAGCGTAGTTTCTTTCTGTAAAACTTCTTCGGGATTTCCACTGGTCAAGCATAATTAATTCAAAATTTTTGCAGTATTTTCCAGTTTTATACGTGAATGAGTGTTCGACCGGTAAAAATGTCTATTCTCCTTAGGAATAGAGTATTAAACAAATAATTCGTAAGAGCGAAGTTCAGTAGATGGCACCTGAATTGGTTATCCAAGGAACGAGTGTCATTCTGAGAGCCACTGTGGCCACATCGCCGCGTACGGTGTAGGCGGCGACTTAACACTGTGGGCCTGCAGCAGTGCGGACGTTCGAAAAATGCCGATATTTCTAAACGTTTTCTCCTCAGTCTTAGCATATCAAAATCGTGCACGCAAACTTTAACTAATGTCGAGCATGCTGTTGCATGTATATTTTTTTAATTTCTTGCCTCCATTACGCTCCTTTGAACTTGCTGCTGCCCCCCCCCCACCAGCGCTCATTGTTCTCGTGCACCGCGGCCCAAAGTCTCGCTTTCAAATGCTACTCTTTGGGTCCCGCCGTTCTGCTAAAACTCCCAACCAATGACACGAATTAAAAGCTTGCTCCGGCCATTCTTTGAGACTGTGTCAATTTTTTATCTGTGTTTTTTATACACCGAACAATTCACTGCGAAGTTCATGCTGCGTTTCTGCGACGCTAATGAACTGCGGACAGAATTGGCTGTGGCATTTGCCTGCGGCCACTGATACGCTTATCGCGTGCTTCACTTCAATCTCTTTTTAATCACTCGCTGAATTAGAATCTCTTCCGCTTAAACGAATTTGTTAAAAGATGTAACAGAACTCAACATTGGTGAGCGAGCTGACTCGATTACTAGTGTTATTTATACATGTGCAATCCACCGTCTGCTTGTTGCCCGTCAGCATTTCCTAAGGAATTTAAAATGCCATTGAATTTGTGTATTATTCTGGCAGTACTAAAAATAGGACTGTATACCTTTGAAAGAGGGAACACAGTTCCTGCTGGTAAGTCGAAGTCGCTCAGTACTATACTGTAGTGAAGCCTTAGCACCGAAAGGCTTACAGAATCAGCGTGGAAACTCGCATCAACTGAGAACAGGCACTGTCCTCCTGAGCTACGCCTCCGCTCTCTGTACGAACCGCAAAGAACTTCCGACTTTCTTCTATTCAGATCAACCTGAGTCAGACTCGAGTGGTAATTTATGCAGGGATGAAAGGAAAAACGACCTAAAAAACCAAGAGCCTTTTAAGTTCTTTCTAAGTTTTAGGAGATGAAGGGAGCAGAAGATTGGATAGTGTTCTTTGAAGCTCTTCGAAAGTTTATAAAATTTACTGGAAAAGTAACGTGGAATATTCATAGAGCCCTCGCCACAATTTCGATCTTGATATTACTTTGATATGCGGCGTGGTGGTGACTTGGAGAAATTCAGCAGCCGCTGCATTTGTCCCATGAAGGATGTGGTCCGCCTTGTGATCGAGGGACCGTCTCTGCCGACAGCGCTCGACTGCTGCGCCGAAGGTCGACCTCCTGTGCAATTCGGACCAAAGTTTTCTGCAAAGTTGAGGATGAGCGTCGAGTGGAGCCCCAACACGCCGTCAAACGTTTGCCCTGGCAAAGATGAAGCGCCTTGAAGGATATCTTGATCGTCTTATATTTCCGTGGTGGGCAAGTGCTGCGCTTTGATCGAAATCCTTTTGAAATGCCTGTAGATGTGAATCTTTACGTACTGTAGGTACGCACTTATAAGCTATGCATAAACTACACTTACATATAGTTAAATATATATGATTGAGTTTACAGTCCGGTATCTTCACTCACAAGATATAGCGTGGCCCGTTCACATGCCATGCTCCGCACCTATCATGTATAATTTGCTTCCTCGCCTTTGCAGGCAACGTGTCTGCTTTACTTATATCATGTGCAGGAAGGGCAGCGGGAATGAAACACAAGCCTCATCCTTGTTGTTACCTGTTGTATCTCTCATACCTGTGTGACGTGACATGCAATGTTATCAATAATTTGTGCAATAATTTCAGATATTGCGGACAGATAACGTGCTGTTATGTGCGTGAAAATTCCTAGAAATCCTTAAACTGTGCAGCTTGTATAAATCATTAAGAGACTTTCATTTGAACAATTAGAAGCTACATACAACTGTGAAGACATTTACTTCACCGCGGTAAGAACTAACTTCTTATTGAGACAATCATGATGCTCAACGCTGCCACTCCTCGGCCCTGCGGTTATTAACGCATTGAGTTATTTTTTCAACATAATATTCTTTGATATCACATAGAGAACTGAACTAACTGAAGTGAAGTGTTGAATTAATTTGTGTGTGTGGCGATGCTGTCGTCCTGCTGGTTCACGACGCCCTTCACGGGGTGCTTCACTGCTGCCGCCAGGGGTGAGTACCGGTGTACCTATTCATGCTTCCTTCTAAATATATGCACATGTGTGTATATTCTCCAATATACATCAATTGCATCGTGTTGCAGGTAAATTATAAGTGAAGTTTCGAAGACTGAGTAACCAAGCAAAGCATTTTTAATCTGTTTAAGTTGCAGTAATCGCAGAGCAGTGACAAACGTAAAGGTGAAGGAAAGAATTTTAGAAGTGCCTATTAAATTTTTGGTAATGGATGCACATTGCTACTCCCAGTAAAAACTGCTCACTGCAGGCGAGGTAACACACAGTCCATGCGTGTTGCAAAATGCAGTTAATGCCAAATTAATGGGCATTGGGCCACTGGAGCGGGAACAGCTGGCCTGTATCTGATGTGGCCTCGCACTGAGCGGACTCACCCACGAAGAACAGCATTGTAAGAGCTGCATGAACCTATATGTTATTTTCCAGATCTTGCTGGATGATGCTCTTTTCTGTACCATTAGGCTGGAAGCTTTTTATTTGGTGTAATCTACTGTCATTCCATAAACCAATACACATTCTGTTGCTACAGTTATTGTATCTTTTTTTAGGTGTCTGTCATAATTTCAGCTCTCTGAATGAATTTCCTTTACTTTTAAATAACTAAACTGCACTCAATCTGTATTATTACAGAGGATCATTTTTAGAAGGCAGCAATTTAATTTTTACAAAGTATCACATACCACCAAGTAAATTATCTGCGGAACGTGATATTTATGATAACAAATTAGATTTAGCTTAATAATTGTGATAATTATGTTTTACTCTTCCATGCTTCTGCCTCCATGTCACTCACAAGTTTATAGTACAGCGGTAAGATTACTAGTACAAAATATAATTAGATTTTTTTTAGAATTATCTCAAGTTAATGCTTCATTTTTTGATTGTAGCCATCATGTTACAATCATCATGCTACATCATGCAATCATGCTACATTGTATCCGGACTTTGATTGTAGCCATCATGCTTATGCTCTGTCAAAAATTTCCTCATTCATTCATTTTGTTCTCTACTAACTTTTGAAATCTGCCAGTTGTGAAGCAATAACATAAGAGTAATTTAAGACTCATTTCCGCTACAAAATAGCGAGAAATTTCCTCAAGGAGCAATTTCCTGCGCGCGACTGCCGCTAGCCACTACAAATATTCCACTGATCCTCCCAAAAGCCTCGAGATTAAAGGGATGATTAGCGTCTGGGGACTTGGATAGCCTTCCTGCTCTGGCTTTTGCTGCCTCTTAATTCTGCATCAACTTCTTAGTGCCCCTGCCGGCCGGCCTGCCGCTGGTGGCCACTCTTTGGCCGCCGCTGAACTTTTGGGTGGGGGGGGGGGCACTGCCAGTGACAGCAGGCCCGAACTGAGTTTTGCAGCTCATGGCAGCTGCATATATGGCTGTGAAAATGAGCTTAAAAATTCAAATGGTAAGACTGTATTGACTGAGAAGGTGGTACTTTTTTGCTTTCTACTGTAATATTGAGGAAGAAATGCACTGCGAGGAGGATGCGAAACATGGAATTCCTGAAATACATTCGGTGTAGTATTTGCCAAGAAAGTTGAAGCATTCCTGATTTTTGCTCGTGTGCTTTTTAGACTAAACCAAACTAGAATTAGTTAGCTACAATGACAGTATGTGTTCAGTGCATATCGAAAGACATAATAAAAGTGACAAATCCTTAAACAAGCACATGCCAACAGTCATGCAGGGCCATGTTAGATCCTGTACTTTCTTAATTTATTGCAAAGAAAGGACATGGAAGAAAATAAGAGCAAAAGAACAGTGTGAAATTTTTATGACAAAACTAAATTTTATCAATTGTATTGAATATTATGAATACTGTATGTGACAAACTCGATCTGCTCAATTGTAAGTCGTTGCATGTTTAATATCCTTCATGGTAGCAAGCAGTCAAGACGCGTGGCGCCGTGTGTTAGAGTGTTGGACGATTTACATCGAGAGCTGTTCCGCTTCACGACAAACTTGAATGGAACGCTCTGTATGTGTTAAATTTACAGCTTCAAGAATTCGGTATCTGACAAGCCCAGTGGTAGCACGCGTGAAGCAAATTTCCAGTATTTCAAATATTTTCCAACCTAGAAATATATAACAGATTTTTGCGTTACACAACTACGTTTTCTACTAGATTTTCGAAATCCCCTCACTTGTTGTGATTCTGCTGGATATTATTAGCATATTGCTAATAAGAGATATCCCAGCACTGTTGACAATCCCGATATCAAGAGGCAAATTTAAAACATTAAAAATATATTTCTTGCACAACCACAACGATGCAACACAGAACTGCACTACGTTAACTTATCCTTGTGCCCAGCAACGATGGAGGACTTTGTAACTTCAAGCTAACAGCGCTCATAAAACTATGAACAATGCTGTGGCTGCAAACTAACAGCGCTTATAAAAATATGAACAATGCTGTGGCTGCAAGCTAACAGCGCTTATAAAACTATGAACAATGCTGTGGCTGCAAACTAACAGCGCTTATAAAACTATGAACAATGCTGTGGCTGCAAGCTAACAGCGCTTATAAAACTATGAACATTGCTGTGGCTGCAAACTAACAGCGCTTATAAAACTATGAACAATGCTGTGACTGCAAACTAACAGCGCTTATAAAACTATGAACAATGCTGCGGCTGCAAACTAACAGCGCTCATAAAACTATGAACAATGCTGTGGCTGCAAACTAAC
>LQNS02277274.1:2650821-2660821 GCA_001587735.2 Parhyale hawaiensis | reverse complement strand
ATAATAAACAAGGCTATCAAGATAACAGTAGTATAGAAAAGCGAGGCTATCGAGATAAGCGTTCCATCTGCAGCGAACGCGTAAGTGGAACGGTTGTCTCGGTAGCCTCGCTTTTCTATACTACTTATATATGTTGAAGAATTATATCAGAAGCAAATGATATAGTTGAAATATATAGTAAAAATTTCAACTATATTATTTGCTTCTGATATAATTCTTCAATATATACGCCATCTAGAACCAAAATATGTATATATATATTTTTGGTGTCACACGCTTAACGAAATAGATAGGCGGCATTTAGCCCAGGTTGGAGACTCTGGTTGTCCCCTCAAGCTCCATTGAAAGTGATAGGCAGCAAATAGGCCGGGTTTCAGAAGATGGCGAACTAATCTTAAGCAGGGACAGTTGAAATTCCAACAATGAAGACATCGCAGGCTTAGTCTGATTTGTTAGAGTATTAGCTTCTCCATACATCGAATCTACGACAAAGTATAGGGCGACCTTATCTGAATGCACATTTTGCACTGCCGAAATTGAAATCGTAGCACTGAAGATATCTGAAGCTTCCTTTGGCACTCTTATGCTTCTTGATTCGTAGTTTCTTCCCACAGATGATTTCGGTGCATGAACTATTCTTCCCACTTTAATGCAATTGTCAATGAAACCGACGAAACATAAATTTTCACGGGCAGTTGACAATTATTTCTTCTTCTTACTGATTTCCTCTGACCAAGCAGTATTCTCTTCATGGGTCAAAATTTGAGCACCTCAAATGAAACAGATATTTGAGATGGAAAGACGGTATCAACGGTATCTTTGCTACGGAACGAACACATTGTATATAAGCTGGTATTTTGATTCAGTTTGTTGGAGTGTTTTGCTCAAGATGTTTCTTCTGCCTGTCTATACAGAAGACCTAAGGATGACAGCACGACAAAGGATCAATGTAGAAAATAAGAAAATTAAGAAGCAAATAAGAGAAGAGGAGATTCGGCACCGGCCTAGAGGCATTAGGCAAACGTAAAGGTTATTGCGTGAATTTTTCACGCACGGGCCCACTAGTATATAAGGGTACATAAGGTACTGCAAATGAATAATTAAGGAAGAGAGAATAAGCGTCCAAGAAAAGACCAACGTCCCTCGCTGGCCGTTGGCATAACTTTTAGTCCAGAGACAGACTTTATCCCGCGGTGTCACGCAGACACCGATGGTGGAGAGCACTGCGGTGAAGCACTACTTGTAGTGGCCAAGTGATAGCAAAATTTTTGAATCATAGGCGATAGATTAATAATGCAGTTTCAACAAACGGCTGTTGATTGCACTCTGAAAAAAAAAAAATATAATGTGCATTACAATGTCAATTCTCACTCCATACTACAGCGGATGCTTGCGGTCGTCACAAGTTTAAACAGAACCCGTCAGTTTGTCTTGCAGAAGTGCTGCTGAAGTTCAACTGACGGCTGACCAACGATGCGGGGCCAATATTAGCGACGAACTCGTGGGAACTCAGGGCGCGAGAAATTAAGGCGTTGGATCTCACTCGGTAGGCAGTAGTGCAAAGTTGTGCGCACACGAGGCACGTCTGGTGTAGAGGGTGAAGCATGTGCGCACATCAGGCACGTTAAGTGTAGAGGGTGAGGCATTTACGCACACGAGGCACGTCAGGTGTAGAGGGTGAAGCATGTGAGCACACGAGGCATGTCAGGTGTGGAGCGTGAGGTATGGGAGAGGCCACCTTATTGCTTCGAAAGCACTCGGCAAGAGATGTGGTGCTGGCTAACGGAATTCCAGCAAACGAAGGCAACCGATCCATTCAGCATCAATATCGTAATATGATAAAACGCTTGGCGTATTTATTTCGTGTCCGCTCTTAAGGAAATAGATAGGTGGAAAATAGGCTAGGTTACAGATTTTGTAATTAAGTTAAGTTTTCATAGAGATCTATGTCCAGGTTGCAGAATATGGCGAAAGTTTATCCTTTTCCCTTTATCTGAATGCGCTTCTTGCTTGAAAGACTTCTTGAAACCGGAACAATATATATGCAGCTTCTGGAGTCCGATTTTATAAAATTTTTCTCTCAGGTCACAACGTATAAATTCGGTAGATGATCAACGGAACACTCACAACGGGCAGAGGGCAATTGTTTCTTCTATAGCTTACTGTCTTTCACTGAGAGAGCAGATTTCGCTTCAGAGGCAGAAATTTCAGAACTTCAATGAAGGAGATAGTTAAGTATGGAAGACAGTATCATGGATACGGTGCACTCACATTGCATATAAGGGGTTGACTGTCAAGCGTTCAAAAATCTAAGCGCAACTTAGAATTCCTCGTAATGTAGAACCCACAAATTTTTGCTGGTAAAATCTAGTAGACATACAAATATGGCTGTCACACCGGAAAAAAGCGTCAAAAATTTTTTACTCCATTTTAATTCCATGCTAATATTATCGTTATATATGTATTCACGCAGAATGAAATTTCTACCACGCTGAGAGGCTCCAAATTATTTTACCTCTATCAAAATTGTCGCCAAAATAATTAACAACTATTTTATTGGCACTAAATTTGCATTGGCAAATTTTCAGACGTCGAAAAATCTTTCGTCAACCAAAATGTACCTTAAACATTTTATCATCAAAACTTACCGAGCACTAAATTTCATCCTCAAACTAAAAAATCTTCTAAATGCGCTCCACCAAGCCAACTTGCCATTAATTGCCACCAAGCAAATACTTTTACGTCAATTTTTTTGCAACAAGCGTTTCCCATCAAAAAATTTGTCGCCCAATTGGAATATCCTCAAATATTTTATGCATCAAGCATTCTCTCCGCAAATATGCAGTCAGCAAATTATTTCTTCCCCAATTCCCTTTTCCGTTTAACCAAAATAACGGGAAATTCTCCAAGAGCAAAAAATGGGGGTGTGCCCCCGCGGCCAGCGGCAGCGTTGCCATATCGTGAGAATCGTCTTCGCTAGCTTTATAAAACAAAAACCAATTGTTATTATTGGTTTTGACCCCCAACGCTCCTGTCTTTAGCATTAAATCTATATTTTTCCCAAATAACACCGAACCGGCCTCCAGTGTCAGTTGCGTGGACCTCAGAAAAAAATCACTATGGGATCGTACAGTGAAGAGCTGTTTATCTACCTCCACTGGCGTCATTTGCACCGGCGAATCGCTCTTCTATTCCATTATTTGTCCCAGTAAAATTGGCTAATGGCATGTATGATCGGTGTAAAACAAACGAAAATTCATCTAGCGGGAAAGTGTCGAGAATACCAATGCCGTAGCTCCCGCGCAGGAAGTACGAGTGTGGGATGAGGAGAGAAATTGGATGCTAGACAAGTTTGGGCTAAAACAGATTTGCGTGTTAACGTTTAGCTGTCGTGCAAATGGAGGCAACAAAGGTTTGGTGTCCTATAATTCGGAGTAGCAAAAAGTTGTGCAGGACTGATTTGTGTCAATATTTTTAGGGTGAAAAACGAGTTGCCTATAGAAAAATGGGCGATATTCTCAAGGTAGAGAGAATAAGTATGCGTGAAATATTTTGACGTAAAAGAAGGTAGGACAAGGAATTTTAGAAGTATCTATGATTATTTACTAAAAAAATTCATGTAATTAAATTAGACGAGTGAAAATTGGAGAACATATTGGTTAGATGAGAATTTTTGTGTGAGAGATAATTGTTGGAAAATATATTTGAGCTTGGATATTTATCCTGTTAAAGTATGTGCGATATACAATTTTGGGTGAAAATTTTCAGACAATAGTTGAGCATACGATGGAAAATTTCAACTAATTTAATTTCGACGGATACTTTTTGGACGATAAGCAAATTGGACGGAGGATATTTTGCTGTAATTAGGTTTGATGAATGAAAATTACTCATATTTTCCCCTGGAGCTTAGAGAAGTGGACGTACTTGCTTTTGAATGTACATTAGTGGCTGCTGTACAGCCATCCCCATATAAGCTGACTGAAGTGGCATTCAAGTTTGTTGCAGTGTTTTACAAAGATTTTTTTTTGGAAGACGCACGTTTAATTAAGAAAGAAAATAAGGAACGTAAAATCCGAACGAGACTACTACGGTCTCAAGAACGAAGACGTGCTACCACTGTAGAGAGATGAAGCGTCTATGGGCACAGTGACAGGAAAGACTTGAAGCAGAGGGGTAACAGAAGGAAGTCAGAGTAGCTAATCATTAAGCGTGAGCGAGGAAATGTAGAAACGGCAAGTCAGACGCTCGCGAAAACGTTCAAAGCTGCGATTTGACGACGAAAATTCGCAGCGATGAGCGAAATCGCCATAGTGTGGACAGATTGTTGTGGTAGTATGGACGGGGTTTTGCAAATAATAAAAAGGAATTTCAAATAACCTCCTAGAATCACAAGACATTTGCGAGCGGCTGTACGACCAACTGGTTGCCCGCAGAAAACCTCAAGCGACCTTTCGCAGCGTAGGCGCAACTTGTCTGTTGCTAGCAACAATTTTGGTGCTCGAAGACGTACAAGCTGCGCGTCCTGACGTCAAGTTGCGAGGATGAATGCCTAGTGTGGCCCCTGCATTAAGTAAGTCGTGACATGAACTCTCGGTTACTTTGGCTTAGAAGTTTTTAAGTTAGGAGTTTGTTACTCCTGGAGGAGGAGTATGTAACTATGGAGGAAAGCTGCTCCCAATATTTGTCGAGACGATTTTTAAATGTATTGACTGACTTTGCACATACAGCTTCGGAGGGTAGTCTATTTCAAGTGTTCACTATGAAGTACTGGGAAAAACTACTGCCTGAGAGTAGTTTTTCGATCTATGTGCTTGAGTTTCTGGCCGTTGTTTTATAAACTATATCTTTTGTCTCTTGCAAAAGGTGCCGCTAGTCGCGGGTCGTTGAAGCCATTCAAAGACTTGAATGTTTCTATTAGTTGCCCCTCCAGTCGCCTTTGTTTAGGGAGCATTAACATCTGAACATTTCGCCTTCCTTTAGCAATGTATAGCATACAGTACCGAACACGTCACTTAGCGCGTGCCATGATAAGGGTCTTCACTTGCCATAAGTTTGTTCCGTTGCAACCGAAACTTGAAGTTACAGCCCTCTTTCGACACCACTATGACTACGCAATTAGCTGGACAATTAATTGGACTGCTGGAAGATAGGCAGAAATCGACTAGATCTGCAATTATGGCAAACAAATCTTTGCCAACAGTAAGTCAGCTTCAGGGACTTGGACCAAAATTCAAGTGTGTTTCAGTACAGTGGCAGGAAATATCGGACGCTGGTGTAATATTACAGCCGAGAGAAAGTCTTTCCACCAATGCGCTTCCAAATGTTTTTATCCCTTCAACTAAATGTAAGATGGTTTACCACATGTCATAATATATTTTAGCAAACTAAAAAATGGCCGTGATCTCTTCTAGAAGCGGCAGCATAACACTAAAATAAAAATTAAAGTCTTCGGTGAAATCTAAAAAAAATTGAAAATCAATCACGAGATACTTGAAGTTCTCAGTTCAGGAAACGTTACAACGCACGACAACGGCATAAAGAATATAGACTTGACATCTAAGATGCATAGTTAATATCGCAGCTCACATTTCTCGAGGATTGAGTGCAATTCTTGTTTTACCAACGGATTATTGATTTTAAACTAGTAGTGCTCACAGGAGTGGCTGTAATATAAGAGGATAAGTGAATCATTTTGTTCAGGACGTAAACTGGCATTCGATTATAAATTTCTTCATCAGATCAAGCTGCTGTTACACAATGCTAAGGGCAGGCGAAATGTTCAGCTGTTACAGCTCCCTCAACATGGATATATTGAACTAAATCATATACGCAGCAGCAAATATTTATACATTGCTAAATTAAAGACTTGAGCAACTGTGAAGATTTGCCAAGCACCAATAAGTTAATCGTTCGTTACTGCGCTATAACGGCATCCACAATTCGACAGACAAGTTCACTGTACGAAGTCTGCCGAGGAACAACTGGTGAACTATGCGGTAATACGCAGACCGTTAGTTCGTTGCTTGCTTTTATGCTTGGTACACTGTCATAAATTCTACAGCACTAACGGAGGAAACTACTTAAATAGGGAACGCCTCGATTTGTTACACTGCCTCAATCCCGTAATTTCTCATTGGTCACGTGGTACTAGAAGGCAGTTCGCTAAACACTGTCATTTTAATGATATAAAAATGGGGATCACGTGTGTAATTTAATTAATTTCTTTTGAAAATGAATATGGTATATGTTGATAAATCATTTAAGGTAGTAGCAACCAGTGACAAAATTCGTAAGTTGAGTGAAAATTGATAAGTAAAGCAGCAGAAACGCTGCATAATACTTAGTTAAAGGTGCAGCATCGTTTTGTTACGGCGCAGTTTCCACAGGTGGTGCTACATATCTCTTGACGTATCCGTGACGTATTTGTACCGCGTTTCTGTACTGCACTCTATTCGCCTGTAATCCACACGAATGTCGGGCCGGACCACAGATTGTACGTTTTCCCTTTGTGCTGTCGCGGAAGCGACACCTTGTTCAAAGTGTGCATATATTTGTGCTAAATAATATTTACTAGCGCTGTATAGTCTTTAATAAGAAGATAATGCATCGCAATTAATGTGATGAAATTGCACACAAAACTGACATGCAAAAAGACATAGTGTTTCAATACAGCGTGACGTTCACGTGTTTAAACAGCGTACTCGGTTAAGGTGCTGACTTAGAGTTCCACTACGGCAAGACGGGCGAGGGTTCGAGTCCACCACCGAAGGCTTTATGTTCAGGATCCACGAAGGAATATGGAAAGGGATTCCTTAGATCAAAATCACGATGCAGAGCGAGAGTATGGGGGTTTCGCTTAAATAATAATTTCACTCCACCCTACTCGCTCTTGTGCTACTGCTCCGTATACGATTGCACATACGGCTCTCTAGGGTCCACAATGCCACTAATTAACACTAACTAAGTGGCTTTGAAAGTTACTTCGACGGTCACAGCGAAAGTTAATAACGAAACTGACAGCACCAGCAGATATTCTGCTAGCCTTCCTATATACCACCGGCACCCAGACATTTGCGAGCAGAGGCAAGCGTCCTAAAGTACTCTAGAAGGCCTCCCTTGGCTGGGGCCTCCTAGGCTGCTGCCGGCAGGTGGGTTGCGAGCACCCTCTTAGTTCCCTCTCTTACACACGCACCTGTTCCGTTTTCTTAGCTAGCTGGTCCTCAGAGTCTGTTTTCGAACAGTGCTGTTGCTGTGAAAATTAATCTTTAACGTAAACACTAGAGAGTTAACTCAGCCCACACCGTCCCCTTGACCTCACAGTCTCATTACACTCGGCTGCCACTGACTTGCAGCGCCACTCAATTCGGCAACCACAACCACTGCTCCACGGCAGTCCTACAAGGAAAAACTTGCCCGCTTTAGTTCAGTCTGCTGAAAGGCACTGAGCTCAGTTGGTAGCGGCGCTGCAGCGCCTGTGCCCGCTAGCTTCTGTTAACTCCTGCTGAGGTACGGGCGTGGCAGCTGCAGCTCCTGTTGAGCTTATATGTATACCTCCGACACAAGAAACAGTGCAATGATACATATGAATAAGGCTCAGGAACACGAACAGCTTGAAGTGGAAATTTTCAATCTTTGGGGTTTCAATTTAGAATATCCTAGTGAATACTCTAAAAGCGAAATTTTCATGCACCAGAATGCATTTTGCAGGATCTGTAAAGCATTTAGCTCCACTGAAAAGAAAAAGCTGTAGAAGGATAATTCTTGTCGTTTTAACAGCAGTTGCTAGTTCCATCACGCTGTTCCTCCTACCTCTTTAAGCCGTTCGAGATACCCGGGCACAATACAGATCCCGCTGGGAGTGTCTAGGTGCAAGAATATTCACTTACAGAGAATGCATTTTACTCTCTTGCGCTGCAATACCAAGTTCTTCACTGTAGCGTGGCAATACGGAGCTGAACAGTACACTGGGCTGGGGAATATTGTACCTCCGGAAGCTTAATGCCAAGCTTGCTGACTCGCACATTATCGAGGCAGTAGAGGTTCGAGCCAACATAAAGGAAGAAACTCTTGACTTTTGTGTATGTGTGGCGTCAGCAGTTCTTTCACTCATAGCCACTGGAGGACATTAACGTTAGGGGAGGTGGGAGCGCAGTTGTGTATCGAGTATTCTTTAATTAATGTGACGCCATGGCCCGGACAACCTGTGCTCGACTGCAGCCGTACACTTAAGTGGGTATTTATCTACAGCATAAACTAGCGAGTGTGGTTCTTCCATTTGGAGTGTACAGTGAAGCCGACTTTACCCTTTCTAAAATCTGCCAGCTTCGAAAGCAATATGTATCAGAGAAAAACATTACGCACAAACCCGGGTCGATATTTTAGTTTCGTGTTAATTTCTGGAGCGTTTTAATAACAAAATATTAGAAAAGGAGCGAGGCCGAGTCCAGAGCCGCCATATAATGCGCTGCTTGTTCGGCAATTGCTGCTCTTGAGCCGCGATGCTGCTGTCCAACTTTTCCAAATGATATCAAAACTTGCGACAAGCTAAGAAATTAGGGAGGAAATTTTTGCTCGTGACCTAATTGACTTCCTTCATATCTTTTGACTGAAGTGCGCACAACTTTTTTTCTGAATAAAACTATTTTAAAAGCTGCCTGACTTCTGCGAGCGGTTAATGGCACAGCAGGAGGAAGCAGCTCAAGGGCTGCACATACGTAGATAATTACTGCAGTCGTAAGGGCTAGGCAGACAAGAATGCCACGGGTAAAGCAAGTTTCAGACAATGTCACTTTTCTACGAATAACTAAATACTGTATGCTGATAATTGGTGGGACCTAAGATTATTTTATTTGTTTGCTCTTTTCCTTCCCGTTATACTTACTTCTAGCAAGAAAAGCTCAAATAACTGCTATATATGCTCGTGGCATGTACAATTATTTTGTATACATACTAACGGGACTCGTGGAAATTCCACGGTTCAATAATATTTTACTTACTTTTATTTTATGTAAGATAGCGTTCCGGTAATTTAACATCCCTCCTAATCTAAATTCCGCCTGACGAACCCCGTCTACTTTAACACATTTCATCTAGGCATTCTCAGTATTCAAATTTCACCTGCGAATCTCGCATACACCGGTACTTCTTACAGCGTTCTCCTACGTCTAGGCATGCCTTCTCTAAACTCCCTTTTCCACAGCTTCTAGATAAGTTAGCCGTTCATAATATTACCCGTTTTAATTTTTTGCCAGCGTGTCCGATTTTTTCGCACTTCTTTGGAACCCGCGGATATTGAGCAGGAGCCCATCATTTTTCTGCGTGGTTTGATGCCATATTTGTACAGCAAAGTACAGCAGACTCAGCCAACTGCTTCAGTCAGAGTAGATTAACCTTCTGTTCTCAAGATGTCATTGTATTTCATTAGACATCACACATTCATGTGAAACAATACTTTAGAATCGATGTATCTAACACTATCCGCATTGTTCTCCCGCGCCGTATCCTAGTTACGTTTCTAGCAATATTAAGAATGTCGTGTGCTACAAGCGAAGCGAATATAATATGTTGTGAAAAAAATGAAAAGCGGTAGATGTGATGCAGAGGAAAATATTTTCATGTCTTTGACTCGGAAGTGACTGAAAATTTTTACAAGAACCGTCTAGCGAGAGTCAGAGCTTCTTGCACGTTGAATTTCCCCCTATCTAATACTGAAAAGGTAATGTGAAGACACAGGAACGGACGGATGGAGCGTCAAGCAAAATCATATTATAGATTCGAGCTCAATTATTATACACTAGCTGGACCCGTGAAAATTTTCACGGTCTACCAACTTTATTTTGAGTGTTTGGAAAACTTCCTTCTACCGGTTTGCTTGTTGTTGGATTTTAATGTAATTAGTTGCACATCTAATTTAATCGTGTTTATTTTTGCCAATCGGTAGTTGCCCTCCTGGGGGTAGTTAACTTCCCAGGGGTTGTTGTCCTCCTAGGGGTCATTG
>LQNS02277274.1:2614945-2642478 GCA_001587735.2 Parhyale hawaiensis | reverse complement strand
GTACCAAGTAATAAACACACTCCAGTAGTATAGAAAAGCGAGGCTATCGAGATAAGCGTTCCATCTGCAGCGAACGCGTAAGTGGAACGGTTGTCTCGGTAGCCTCGCTTTTCTATACTACTTATATATTTATATATAAACACACGACGGTCATTCTTAGTATTAGATTGACGGAGATTGATTCCGCTAATATACTCAATCAGCTGTTTTCTTTTGCCATGTCTCGCGTTACCGATAACATCCCCAAGGGCTGCACAAATTCAGTCTCTCCAAACAACTGCAAATCTCGGCGCTCTTGTGCCTTCGTATCAGTTTATGCTAACAAGCCTTCAGATTTTGTTGCCACCATGAGGCTTCTCAGGACGCACTCGGTCTCACTCTCAAAAGTCTTCTTTCTTTTTTGTTCCTTTTCAATTTTCGGTGCGATACAAATCTAATTTATTTGTGAGTTCAGGCGAGACAAAACACTTGTATAAGGAAACCTCCCTAGTGTTTTTGGAAGTTGGCTGGCTCTTGAATCGGAGTGTCCGCATTACGGCAGCTTCTGCCCAATGCTAGAGCGTCCAGTCGCTCCCTGTCGGGGTCTTCGGCCCCCGCGCTCAATCGATACTGAGGAGCCCTGGCAGCGACACCAAACTCTTAACTCGACACGGCTGCTCTTCTTGGGCGCGTTCTGCCGGCACGGTGAGGGTTTTATTTTCTTACCACAGCTGTTTTTGCTACCGCTTCCTTTTTATTGTCATATAACCTCCTGTATTGTCTATTGTACCAGTTGTTGTACGTCGTAACCTGGACTGCCCGTGATATTGCTACAGCGCCGTCTTTCGTGTCGTCTGTCGAGTGGCGGATTTTCCTTTACCTTCACCAATTCGTTTTCTAGTCGCATCAAATCTTTATACAAAACTTCCCTGCTTGTTTATTTCGTTCTGTCGGTTTCCGGTCCATGTCGCAGACACGGACCACACGATCAGCATTTTCGTTGTTTAATGACCACAATCGAATCAGTTATTCTACTTTCTGTTCATGCCAAATAATTTCCTATCATAAATATAGGGAATGTTTGGTAGCCGATTTCAGTTCATGAATCTACACAAAACACTTTGTGTTCGGTGCGTAAATTAAATCAAAGCTACGTTTGCAACAGCTGGTGTGCTGGAAAAGCACTTGATATACATGCAAATAGTGATAATATAATAAAGTTCTATCTCATTGTTGTGCCGAGCTTAGCTGGGAGTTACGTCTTAATATTATTTCTAATAATCATCATCACATAGACTATTTTCAATGTACTGTCGGGAGCTGTAATTATTGACTTCCTCACGTCGTGGATAATTTGGCTAATATAACTTTCACATATTTATATAGAAATTTATTTCTCTGCTAATTATATATACATATTGTTTATTTTACTATGTTACAACTGTATCATGATTAACTTTTCGCCATTACTAAAACACTGTATGTCTAAACACAGGAAATAATTTCTGATAGAGGCAGCACTCGCTTTCACTTTTTTTAAAGAAATGTTACGGCATTTCCCGTGGCTGCCCAAAAGTTTTGGCAGTTATTTGTATGCATTTTTTGTATAAATTCTTAGACGTTTCATGCGACTTACTATAGGCAGCCAAAATTTGCAGGCAGAAGGTTAAGTTCAAGGTATCATTAAAGATCTCCTGAAAGACAAACATTAGTCTACTTTTGATTCACTCGATTTAAAAACGTTGTTGTTCTTATAACAGCATCTTATGTTTCAGAGCCGTATTTTCTTCTTGTTTGTTTCCTGTCTGTTCGTCTAACTGTTGCGTCGCACTGCATTGCTGCTGCATGAGCTCACCCCCCCCCCCCCTCCCGTCTCTCTCCCTCAGCGACGTGGTTAGTATCGTTTTACATCCGCCGTGACTATCACATCCTATAGATAATCCAATGACTGCTGGTGACGTCATTCTTGGCTAGTAAGCTGTGAGCTGGCGAAGATCTCGTGAGCTGTACGTGTGTGTCGTTTTGCGAACTGTAGCGGCCTGCCAGCATTGCTGTAGTTGCTGCAGCGTTGATGCAAAGGAGCTTAATCGTTCCAGATCTCTGCCTGAACAGGTCATTAAGTTTAATTTTTAAAATAGGCCTATTACACTCAAGCTGTCCCGTGGCTCTATGCATGTTTTTTTACTTTCGTTCGTACACAAATGCATCGCATGTTTTCCCACTGATGAAGTAAACTGATGCTTTCCATGTGTGCTCAGTCGCTTCTATTTCTCTTCCCTCAAAGTTTCCTGGTCATTTGTGGCCCCGCAGCCTTCGCCTCATCTTGTTTTCGATCGGCAGCGGTGCGGATGAATTGTTGCCTCGCAATTGAATTTATGTCTCAGTTTGGGGCTGTAGTGCGCCCCTACTCTCCAGTCTGCCTCCAGAAATGACCGCAGAAAATTGCTTCCTGTGGGAATCCCTTCTGCGTGAGCGGCCTCCCTCCCATGTTCTTTTACACCCGAGCGCGCCCTATCTGGGGAAGCGACTTCATAGAACGTTGTACAATTGCACTCGCTCAATAAGCTTCGTTTTGCAGGCACTCTTGAGTGGCAACCTCTGTTGCGAATATGTATTGCAGTCGTCGTCAACATCGAGGGTTTCTTGGTCTTACGAATATAAATTCTCTTCCCTGGCCGAATACAGGGCCGCTCTGGTGCAGTACAGAGCGCCGCTGCCCTCCCATGCATGGTCTGTTTCTTTTTCAATTGTGTTTGCTGTTTAGAACTAATGTAGTTTTGTGACCTGTAACGACGCCATCCTTCCTCTATTGCGAATCTCTCCGTCGTCCATTGGTTGCTTGTGCAGAAGTAGGCATTAGGGCCTATTAGGCCCTTCGTTAGCTATGTGAGGTTTGATTAGGTGTTCTAAGTTTTACCATGCATTCTGAAAGTCTAATACATGGTCGCATGAACACATGATACGTTTTATTTTACACAAATAATTTTTTTAAGAACTGCCACGTATTCGAACTCCGTATAAGCATTAGATAACCTCTGAAGAAGAGTGTATATTCATCATGGCACATTTTACCTCCGCCAAGGAGGTCATGCTTATATCGGAGAGTGTCTGTTTGTTTGTCTATCACCAAAATGACTGAAAAAGTTATGAACGAATTTTCATGAAATTCACAATAATCATTAAGTATGTCAGTAGAAACATATGATTAACTATTTTGGTGAAGATCCGCTCCGCCATTTGCTTAGTTGTCTGTTAGTTCGGCAACATAACTCAAACAGTTTTGTACGTATCTTTAACAAATCTGCAGGAATAATTGGGAATGTCGCGAGAAGCAACTGACCAAATCTTTGTAACGTCTGTCAGTCCATTTGTCTCTTCGTGTGTTTTTATGTTTGTCAGTAAAGTAACTCAAATTTAGGAGCATTTTTTCTGAAATTTACAGGAATTATCAGGAATGTTAAGAATCACATATGATTAAAATTTGTAACGATGAAAATAGGCCTGGTTCCAGGATCAACTTCAATTTTCGTTAGCATTGTCTTACCTGACGGCGGAATGCGCCTCAGAGCGCTTTTTTGGTTGAGTAATGTATTTGATAGACTAGCTCCAACACAACGTTCACTAATGTTAATGTCGCTACAACTCATGGTACTTTATCTTTCAGAAATGCAAGCGAAAATTCTCTAGTATTTTGTAGAGAAACGTTTATAGATGCACATTCACGTTAGAGCTACATTGTTTGTTATCATTCGACCAAAGGCGACAAAGCTAGACAACTTTGCCTGTGTCTACTGACGAGATACTGACCAATTATGTGGGTTCTTCTGGAATGGTTGTCTTTCGCAGTGTACTTTCAGTAACGATATACTCATGTATATATATATACATTGACCGGGTTCTCGTTACGACTATATGCGAGTTCGTTATCAGCGATTTCACTCTTATGCGCTTTGGCAGCGAGTGTGGCACACGATGCTATTTTCACATACGAGTGTATGGTTGTACTATACCCTTACTGCTGTGTTTTAGCTCCGCTTTAGTGCAGTATTATCATGAAAAAGTGTCAGATGTATCGTTTACCTTGGTTAAATATGGGTCAAGGAGGTAGCACCCTCTATAAAATGTGCATGGATTTGACATATGCAAATTCCCTTTACTGTAAGCATTTTCAGGATCGACCTTCGCATTTAACGAGAAGCAGATGTAAAGAGGGTGTAAAGGCAAAAGGTAAACTCAACTTAGACCACACCCTCACCTGGGAAACCCACATGCACTGGTTTGTGCTTCGGGTATAGGCCCACAGGCCCCAGATGAGTAAGTGTAGTCGCAGTCGCCCTCGGGTCACCAAGAACTATGGCGCCAATTTGACGGAAAGAACAAATGACCCGAGACCCCCCCCACCCCCCTCATCTCTGAGGAGAGCAGTTCCACCACGGTGCCGTGCATGCACACACAACTGCCGAGTCAGCACTCCAAAATCTGCAAAGAGCTCACGTGCCAGGCCGGGTGTCGAACCGGCGAGCGATACAAGGTGTTAGAGCTGAGAACGGAAGCATGCTGCTGAGACTAGTGTTTCATAACTTTTTCTGGTTGTAATTTTCATGCAGTTCCATATTGTCTTTCAAACTAGTTGCTTTGAGAAATTATACGGTGCTGGAGTCTGCTTCTTTGTTCTTTATTAAAGTACTAAAACTCAGATACTAGAATTGCCTGCGACTGGCTAATTTCGGGTTTGCCAGTGTACTCTAGAAGCCCGAAATAGTGCCCATTGTGATCAGTTTTCAAGCTTGGATAGGAATAATTCGCAACAGATCAGTTCACATCTAGTGAAAAATATGGTTCTTCTGGAGCCAAAGGAATGCTATTAATTTCCACAAGCTCGTTAACTGAAATCGTTTGGTGTCAAGGCGTATTGTCGTAATGCAGCCCTCAGGTGTTTCATTTTAGCCCAAACATTCCTCATCTCCCTTTACTTCATTAAAATCTGATGAACGGCTGTATGATTCAGTTCAGCTCGTCTCCACTCAATCTGATTAGCAATTATCGATGAGATAGGAGAAAAAAAAAGAAATTGAATTGTTGTGTGTATTTTGGGTAAGTTGACGGTCGTCCGCTGAGAGGTTCTTCTTCAAAGTAATGCACGTATGGCTGGTGGACCCTTCCACCCCATTGGAAATGAATAAAACGGAATTGGCTACTGTTACCCAACTACGTGACTTGGGAATCACTATTGCAAACAAACTACAACACAGTCAGCAAGTTGACAAGAGTGTGAAAATGGCAAGCAGAGTAATGGGATTCATCGCCAGAAACTTTGAATACAAGTCCAAGGACATCATCGTTCCCTTGTACAATGCATTAGTGAGGCCACACTTAGAATTTGCTGTTCAATTCTGGTCGCCACATCTCTGTAAAGATATCGATAACATGAGGAAAGAGTCCAACGCAGAGCAACGAAATTGATACCTCAGCTGAGAAACAAGTCGTATGAACGTCGCCTAAAAGAACTGGATCTGATCTCTCTCGAGCAAAGACGACTCAGGGGCAACTAATAGAAACATTCAAGTACTTGAATGGCTTCAACGACGTACCTACAATGGGACTCTTTGAAAGAGACCTTAATGATCGCTTGCGAAACAACGGCCAAAAACTCAAGCATAAAGCTCGAAGAAAACAACCTTAAGTCAGCAGTTCTTTCCCTATTCCATAGTCAGCATTTGGAATAGAATCCCTTCCGACGTTGTTCTCGCGGAGTCGGTCAACTCGTTTAAAAGTTGTCTTGACATACATTAGGAGAGACACCCTCCACCGCTAAGAACTCCTCCACGAGTCGCAAGCACTTACCAGCCAATGCTACCCAGGCCATTTTAAGCCCACTTCTTCTCACTTCCGCTCAATCTATATTTTTAAGCTCCGCGTATCAGCGGCTATCGATCATGCTTGTGTGCATTCATGATCATCTCTTTGGCTGAGATTCTTCTCCCCCTCCTTGTTTCTTTCTTTTTTTGCGTCCTCCATTTTTTTCTCCTCTCGTTTCCCCAGTCATCTACATCCTACTAACATAATGACATTAGTTCATAGAGGGCCGGGGAGTAAGTTCCGGTGTCTCTTTGGGAATGGGTCTCTTGGTTCGTCTACTGCCGCTTATCTAATCAAGTCTCCGTTGTCTTCATAAGCCTAATGAAGTTCATTAAATGCTTCAGTCGAACTGGGCGCAGATCTCACACAAGCTTGATAGCACACATGTGCTCCAAGTTGTTGTCATTATATTTAGAAGTGCAGCCGAAAAAGCCTGCTGACGAAACCAATCGCAACAGACCACCTTTTGACTCTAACCAACTCAGTGCGTCAAGTATTGGCCTGTGATCCACCCATGCGCACAGCAAGGTACGAGTGACCTAATGTAACGCACCACGACCGGTCTCATTGCTTTATTAATTATTTTATTTATACGCCTCGTCTGCATATAGATATATCTGGCCACACTGGTGGCTAGCCGTTTGATTGAGCTGCAGCCATTTGATTGATGCACCGTCGCTATGAGTTTAAAGTCGCTCGGGTCAAGTGATCCATAAGGGATGGCTTCGTGAACGGGATTTTTCTATTGTGTTTTCAGAATTAGTGGTAGCAATTTCGCGTACAGGTACGCTCTCATGTTTCAATTCAGACTATGGCGCAGTGCTACTGAAACGAGATAACTTGGTAAAATTTTAATAAACCAAACGACTGGCGTGTGAACCCGTCTTTACACGTTCCAATCCTCTCCAGAATTCTCTTCACATAGCCAGCTCCACAATGGCATCCATTTGTCGCATTTGTTTTAAAAAGAAGAGCTTCTCTGAAAAATATGACTTATGTAGAAGGTTTCTAGATCCCCCTAATTTCTTGCCATATGCCGCTCCGTAGAAGTCGCGCACACGAAACTCCCCGGTATTTTCCCCTTGGATCGCACGAGTCCCTACGGATGCTCGGCAGTCTCCGGCATATTGACGGAACCCTGCCCGCCCCGGGAGCCCCCGCGCTCGTCATAAGATCACAGGAAGGAGCAGTTGCATTTGTATTGGACTCGTGGGATGTGCCTCTTCTGTGGACCCACACCGTCACTTAATGTATTAACTTTGTTCGAGGAGAGAGCCGAAGTTTTTCTGCATTGTTCTCATTTTTAGTGGACGCTTCTGTCTCTTAAGTTAGATTTGCGGACCTCTCTAAATATGGACTTTATTTCTTGAAACCGTGTATCGTGCGCTCCTCGTGCTACTATTATTAGTCATAGTCAGCACCCTAGCTTTAGTTATTTAGGTAATAATTACTGCAGGTACGTTCGAGATATTATACAATGAAGACAAGATTTAGGCGAGTACTCATTGCAGACGCTCTTAGTTCCGCTATAGTACAAGGGTAACCTTCGAAGAGCTAACCGTGTAAGCAAATCCAGCTTACAGACGCTAGTATCCTCACACTATCGAATTGCTGCTGCTGGTCGCAACCTACGAGGTGCGGTACAGCTCGAACGTCTGACCTGCTCCGGTATGTCTCAGTTGCCACCGCCGCACTTCTGTGATGCACAGGAACGTAAAACTCTTGGAAAGCCTGAGCAAAGTTTGCTCCGATTGTGCACATCCATTTCCTCTGCTGACCAGCGGCATTCTTTTGCATCTCTCACCAAGGGAAACTCGCCTGATTAAACCTGGAGGATGACTCTGCCTTCAGAGAGCATCAAGAAAACTTTCGTTCGACTCAGCCCGGCGTATGGCCATCAGAGAGCAGAAGTCCAGGCCTCCGCAATATCTGCTCAACGGTAGGTGGCTTGCTGTGGGAGCCATGTTTCTACAGTCTAATTGTGACAATTGCCGCTGCATTGGAAACCTTGTTATTTCAGTGAAATTTTAGGTTTTATTGAGGCTTACTAATAAAATTCCAATCTGTTAATCTAAAGTTCAGTTCTAGTAGTTGCAAAAAATCCACGAGTTTGTGATAAGTCCCTCTTTTAAGTGAACAAAAGGAGAAGTGTAGGTAATTTTCACGAGTTTCAAATATTACTAAACAACTGAAATCTTCGTCTCCGAGGTACTTCTATAACTTTAAATCCTATAAATTCGCTCTTTCAGGATAACACATACTGATGTAACTTTTTAAAAGTATTGTCAAGAAACATGTGTTTGGTGGTGACAAGACCGTATAAAGGTAGAGCGTTGTTTTACTTGGTCGGTGCAACTACGCGGAAAGTCTGTCAAAAACAAGTTTAAAGATGTTGTTGATCCGATACAGAGGTACGTTCAACAGATAGAAGATAAAATTAATAAATTTCTGCGATAGCTAATAACTTCATCCATCATCTCTGAAACTGTGTAGAAAAATAATCTTTTTATTACTGGTTCGGCTCCGGCGATTTTTTATATGGGTTACCGAAGGTTCATAAACGAGACTTTAAATAAAAATTCCTACTGAGACCTATTTTCTTACCATACAAGGCCTCATATTACAAACTTACAGAATTCTTGGTAGCCATTCTTACCCCATAACTTTAAATGAATATCGCGTTGCTAAAATATGTTCGTTTGTAAAAGATATTAGTGGTATTCAACACGCTAACTCTTTGTACATGATCTCATTCGACGTTGAAAATTTGTTCCCTACCATCCCATGAACAGAGACAATTGACATATGCTTGAATCGATTTTTAATGTAAATTCTGTAGTGTTAGTGATGATCAGAACTGTTTCTAAAATACTGCTTGAGCTTACAGTTCGATATTCGTTTTTTTTTTTTTTTTGTGGTAAATATTACCAACAAACGGAGGGATTGAGCTTGGGGTTACCTCTAGGTCCCACATTTGCTAACATTTTCTTCATGTGTCATCACAGGAAACCATGGCTCGATGAATGTCCTGATTCACTTAAGCCTGTATTTTACCGTAGGTATGTCAATGATACTTGTATTTTATTGCATGACCGCATCCATGCAAATATCTTTTTAGATTATTTGAATGTAAACCGTTGTGATGTCACTTTCACCAAGGAAACAGAGATCAGTGATAGGCTTTCTTTTTTTAGACTGTTTAGTTCAGCGCGAAGGTAATAATTTCAGCACTGTTATACATACAGTACATAAGATGATTTTACTGTCATGGGCTTCAGCTATTTTAGTTTTTGTCCTTTTCAATTTAGGGTAAATAGCATTTAAACTCTTTGTTTCTCGCCTATGAAGTTCAGATTTTTTATCATTGCACAATGAATTTAAATTTTAATTGCAGTACTTGTACTTCTTAGAAAAAGGTTATCCTCTTTATGTTGTAACCGATTGCATTAAGAAGTTATTAGATCATGAGTTTTTCTAGTACTGAAATTTGGACCGTAAGAAAAAACTTTTTACTTCTCTGTCTTTCTTCTGCCATCAGAGGGAGAAACTGAAAAAAGATGTAATAGCCTTAGTTAATAAATGTTTTATCTGCTTAGACCTTCAAATTATTTTAGTGAATACCTTCAGGATTGGTACTCTGCTTTCATTTAAGGTAAATTACCTGCCCTATGCTCTCCCCTATTGTTTATGAATACTGATGCCTATCGTGTGGGCCTGTGTATGCGGGGTCATCTAAACGCGGCTTCAGACTTAGCGTGTTTGATCGCATGAGAAGCTTTAGGACCAGTAACCCCCTTGCAAACCATTACATTCATCAATACGTAGTCATGCTGAACAGTGTAGTGCTCCAATCCTCCAGCAAAACATTTTAATCATTGCAAATTTACTCAAAGAGTTTAGAATCCTGGAGTCATTATTAATTAGCAAAGAAAACATTTACTAAAAGGAAATCCTTTGAAAAGCTCCACAATGAAAGTGAAGACCAGGAGGGCGGTACAAATCATCATATGTTCAAATCGAACGTTCCGGGTATTGTACCCATCATCAGCATAACTGTAGAAATAAAATAAATAGAAAAAATTTACTAGCCGAAACTAAAATTTACATGTGCAATAACAATAAACAATTACAGAATGATAAAAAAAGCTGACGGTTGATGATAGTTAACGGATATGCAGATTGTGCTTCATTGAGAGGAGGCTTCAACAAAAAATGTAGAGGGATATTAAAATACGCAAACTGACAGACGAGGACTGCGTACCTAAGATAGAGAAACTGTCAAGACTGACTCGGACGCCTCACCGTTCTGCATGCTGTCTCACCATGGAATGAGGAGGACTAACCAGCAAGCTTCCGGTGTGAGCACTCCTGCCGCTATGTTTAAAAACTCTGGTCATTATAGTACGCACAGTCGAACCTATGTACTTAGACCCACAAAGCGGGCAACAAAATTGGTTGACTACAGAGCTTTGAACCGCTTTGAGGAAGCCTGTCTTTGAATTTAAAAAATGAACCTATAGTAAATTTATTTATTAGAACAAAAATAAATTTCTTATCGGGACAGTATTTAATTACAAGTTTCTCTGATTCCTTTTTTTCATTTTTTCGGATTGCTGGCCAAAATCTTGAAGGGTTACGCATACAGTGTTTGTATCATTGCCGATAGCAGCGGGTGCTTCATTTCTGAAGTTACGAGACAAAAACTGCTTAATTTTAGAGTCTACAAAAGAACCAGGGAATCCATTGCATTTTAAAAAGTTACGAAGAAATTCTACATGGCCATAGCATGAAGAACATATTTTATAGGCACGTGCTATTAAATTCTCCACAGCGTTCCTCTTCAAGCGGAAAGTACAAAAGCTAAAGAAACTCAGATCTAACCCAGTAAATGTTTCTTTTCTGTAAACCGAAGTGTCAAAAACATTGTGTTTCCTGCAGATGGACATGTCTAAAAATGAAAGTTTACCTCCTAGCACCTCTTCATAAGTGAATTAATGCTTGAATATTGTTCATTTAGCTAAAAAAAATTGAACGATATGCTGCGCATCACGGAACAGGAGAAAAGTGTCATCTATATATCTGCGGTAATAAGTAGGTTTAAAATCTATGGGACAGTTCTCTACCCACTGCTGTTCGTGGTGACACATGAATATGTACGCGATAGTTGGGCCTAATGGGAGGCCCATACCCAAACCATCTTTCTACTAAAAGGATTTACCATTAAAGATGACAAAGGAATTAAGAACAGCATGTTCCAGAAGAGTTTTAAAATTGTTTTTGGTGAGGCAAAATTACTGTCGGATCTGGATAATGAAAAAGTTTATCTAGGCAAAGATTGATGGATTCAGTTAGAGGAACATTTGTAAAAAGGTTTTCAATGTCAAAAGATGCCATAAAATAGTTACTCGAGTTAGGGATGCAGCAAAGTTCATGGACGAATTTAAAGGAATTCTCTACGGTATACTGATTGGTAGTAAAAGGAGCTAGAACAGAGACAAGAAATTTGGCTAATTTAAAACTAGGAGTATTGTAAGCTGCAAATATTGGACGGAATTGGAAGTTTGTACATAATTTGATTTATGAATTTTTGGTAAGCCATACAGTATGCCGGGGCCAGACCCATAGACAAAGAGTTTTTGAACAGTTCATCGGATATACAATTTGAATGCTTGAGTTTACGTAAAAAGCTATTAATTTTGTCTTCAATTTTTAAGATGTTTTTATGGATTGGGGCGCTAATTTCTCCAAACATACTGGGATCCGAAATACTGTAAGCTTCCTCTCAATGAAGCACAATCTGCATATCCGTTAAATATCATCAACAGTTAGCCTTTTTTTGTCATTCTGTAATTGTTTATTGCTATTGTACTTGTAAATTTTAGTTTAGGCTAGTGAATTTTTTGTATTTATTGTATCTTTACCGTTTTGCTCATGATGGGTACGATACCCGAAACGTTCGATATTAATATATGATTATTCGTACTGCCCTCCTGGTCTTCACCTCAGCTTCCTATAGTGAACCTGCGATGCAGAAGATATTTGGATATCATTAGCTCCACAATAGTGTTACCTAACTTTTAAACAACGATTTTAAATAGCAGTCATTTGTAACATCGGTATTATTATGCCATTTTCTAATAGTTGAGATTGTTGATTATGGCCTATATGGTCGAAACGTTCATTTTTATATAGACATGTCTTTTAGATCAATCATCTTCGCTTTAACCTTGTTTTCAGAATTGTGACGAAAGATACAAACAAATAAACACATAACCGCACGGCGGTGATTATTATATTGTTTTAATGTGTGCACCCCTACGATGAAATTGACTGCAAAGAACATGCATTGACATCTCTTCAGTATTCATGCTGGTGGTCATGATTGCACTGTGAGGAGGACCCACTGCACTCAGGGCCGTTGCAGCTTCATCTAACCATCGAGCTAAGTAGAGAAGCACTCCAAGAGAGCACACCTCCGCCTAGCCGGTCAACGCTAATAAAAAATGAAAATTTCTAAATGATCCAGACTCCACGCTTTCATTGGGATTATCACCAAAATTGAATCATCTGTTCTTCGTAACATTGCCAACTATCTCTGTCAATTTCAGTATACTTCTTTAAGATCCGTTATAATTTTTTTTAATTATGTTGCAATAGAGAGTTGGGGCACAGAAAGAAAGACATACGGACGGTGCACCAAATTTAACCATCTGTTCCTCGTAGCGTAACTAATAGTTCCAGTCAATTTCATGATAAATGCTCATTAGACTTTATTTTAGTGCCTTGATCATACCACAAGCATGAACAATGGACGTAATCATTATCATTGAAAATACTATGGCGTCAGCCAGTGAATTCTTAGCATTACGAAGTGCTCTAAGTCCCTGCTGTAGTGCGACACAGTCGTGAGCCACTCTTGAATCCAACAAGGGCACATTGTCTACAATTCTACCCTATTTTGCATCACAGTCATGTTTAATAGCATGTAGATACAGTGGCACTTTCGGAACCTCGTCTCCTCGCCGCTAGCTCTGGATCACCAACTACAAAATGCGAGCAGAATGACGTTTGTGGAAGCGTGTCTCCACTCAGGAATTCCATCGTTAAGAAGAATTGAGCTGCAGAGGCCGACTGCCGCCTCGCTACGCACCTCGACCATTGAGGTCACGTGACCGCACTCTGACGGTCGTGAGTTGGTGTCTCCGTGTCTCGTCTTCCGCTGCACTCTTTCATTTTCTTGTTGGCCACGACGCGTCTTGTTCTGACGACCAGCGCATCCCCGCCCTACGGCTGCTGGAGGTCACTTTCCGCTCCGGCCTGTCCTCCAGGCTGACGAGAACGCAAGATGTTCGTAGCCTCACGGACAAGGGAAGATCCGCTGCTGTTCATTGAACAGTTACCTAGCTCGTTCATCAATGATTGCAAACTACACCCGTACACAAAACTAGAGAAGCACTCTGAAAGTAAGTTATGATAGTGGTTGTCTACTGTTCTACTGGCGTATGATGGCGTTGAATGTAAAGAGCTACTTTTTCATTGATTGTACTTTCATTACTATTTTGCTTATGGAAATAAAACTCGGCAGCAGTAATTTAAACGCTCAAAACAAGTGAGCGGTTTCGGTTTCAATTGAGCTTGGCAGCACAATCCTTTTTCCCTTAAGTAACAGGCAAGGAAATAATTCTTTTACAGTAAGGAGTCAAACATCATTGAAAAACCGTACTAAAGCTGCGTTTCATTTGGACACAATAATATCACTTTACTCGATATTATTCTTCGCTCCAGTGAAAAGTGGCTCCGTCAAAGAAGGAAATGTTGGAAGAGAAACATCATAACTACAACGAAACCCTCGTGTTCTTTATCCCTCTTCGTTGTTCTCCTGTAGATAGAAAGAATATCTTGCCCCCCCCCCCATTTTTTTATTGCCCGCTCTCTTTGTGCAGCAGAGATCAGGATCCGTGAGAGTGTTAGGAATTACTTCAGGATTCGTCATTGCTTTTATTTCAAAACTTATGAATCAAGCCTGCATCTCATTGTGGATGCTTCCTTAGCTTTGTTATCGTTTGCGACCTGGCCTTAATTTTCTTCCATCAGTTTTGGGAATGCCAAAATTTTCAACCTGGTGTAGTTTTCACCTGTCACAAATAAACAGGTAGAGAAACATATAAACACACTTGGCCTATACCGTACTGCAGTATTTGATTTGTGATACAATGCATATAATCACGATCTTGCAAATTCTAACTTGAGAAAAGGTACCTTTAATACCAAATGCTGAAGTTTTGATACTTAATAAGGCGATGGAAAGTAAGTGACAGCTAATTTTCAGTGCAACCCCCAGCCTCTTTCCAACTCCCAATTTTTTACAGTAAGATCCACAAAAGTCCTGTTTATACAAAGCTCGAATTCGGCCGCCAGGAACCTAGCCCGAATTTAACTAGAGTGCAACGTTCATTACAGAGCGTCGGAATTTGAGTGTGGCGTAATGTTCTCAATAAGGCACCGCCTTACCCCTGGAGCATGATGGGAAACACGAGTCGAGAGCTCGTAGGCTTTACAGTATCTTCAAAGTTCGCTGTTGTTTGTTTGTATACTAGAAAATTAGTTTGACTGGTGTGGGCTTGCAATGCTTCTACGGTGTTAACGATGCCGACTCCAAGTTTAGACGGAAGGTTTCTGTATGCAGTTAACTATGTTATGGAGTTCTGAACTTGAAGTTAGATTGATGAAATCTACCAAGTGTAAATGAGCTTGCGTCTGCAACATTATTGATGTACATATGTTAGTGCAGCATTTTTGTATAACTACAGCGTTAAAGGCATGGGAAAGACAGCACCAAAGATCTAGTGGACCTACTTGCTCTGATATTTATTTTCCTATTTAACATCACCAAGCTAAATTCACTGAGTTTCTTCTGGAAACAAGGAGACTTGTTTTCCTGAGCAGTGGTCCCAACGCTCACAACCGACCTAGGAACACCCTGCCTTATTGTTAATGTGCTGGAAATAATGATATTTATCGGTTGAGGATATAAAAAAGTAAGTTACTTCTTCAAAGTAGGATCCAAGGGCCTTCATTGATAGCTTTGCAGCTTAAAATCTAGGCAGTAATGAAAAACGTAAAATACGGATCCTCGACAAGAAAAATTTGTAATTATTTTTCTCTCTCGCGGAATAGTCCCTAAAGAGAATTTTGCAACATTGCCAAAGACGCGTGATACAGAACTTCAGCTACCGATGATGTAGCTAACTTTCGAATCTCTCAGGAGGTTCTGCTGTCGGTGACGGTTTGTTTGTATGCTGGAGGCGCACCCTTCCGTGATGCCATATGCCTAATGAAGTTACTGAGTCAGACGTGTACGTGCCTATAGGCTGCTCCTTATCTCGTGTTGGTTCACGTCAGCAGTGCGCAATTCACTTTCACATGGTAGTAGGTAGGTAATCGCTGTATTCCCTGAGCTGCTGTGTGACTCTGGCCGCGCTCAATTTCCCATGGCAAGGAAATGTCAAAGATTTTGTGGTAATCAAAAGAGCGCCAGGACTACGAGAGCGCTAAGCTGCACTTAAGTGAACGTGAGACAATTGATGCTTGTGTTTCACTGTGTAAAAATTCCCAAATTGCTACATTGTATTAATAGTCTTTCTAATTTTGCTACCACCCAACTTTTCGATCACAATGATAATTGCTCTAGTAAAAAAAATGCTTAAGTCAAATATCGTGACGTGATGGCTTCAATAGGTTCATTTCTTAAACAAAAAGTTCACATTGTGAAAGTTCAGAAAGCGCTGGAGGCGCCCCGCTGCCGCACTGCGCCGGAACAACAAAGCTGTTTACCCTTCAAATGTACTTGAGGAGAAGGAGAGCGAATGCGCGCGTTACGCTTCGGCACCTGATCAGCTTGATGAACGGTGAAGCTATGTGCTGCATGCGTGAAGCTGAGTGCTGCATCGTTGTGCTGCAGCCGCTGTGACCTCTGCCGTAAGCCGTAAGAACTGGCTATGGATGGAGGAATGGTGTACCTTCCACTGCATGGATGTGTTGCAGCCAGTGTGACCTCTGCCGTACGAACTGTCTAAATCTATATTATTTTTAATAGTAATATTCTTGTGGAAAGAATTGCTGTCAAACTTTCAGATAAGCTGTAAATTCAAGTATAGATATAGACTACAGTTACCTAGCTCGTTCATCAATGATTACAAAACATAGCCGTGCACAAAACTAGAGAAGCACTCTGAAAGGACATATCTCCTCCAAGCAAGATAACCACCTTAACAAAAAATTCAAATTAGTTCTGAAACTATTATTTGCTTTTTCTCAGTACCTAAAGCTGGTCTTTTTTTGCTTTTTGACAGTAAAGCAGCTTCTGTGATTTTCTTGAAGATACGTCGGTAACTTTTTGAGTTATGTTCTGACAAACAGAAGTCAAAAACACAAACGAACATACCGATCATCACCAAAATTTGGTCATTTGTGTATTTTAGCATTTGTAACAATTCCTATAAATTTCGTAAATATCACATCCATGATTTTTTTTAGTTATATTGAGTTATACCCACGGTAGCAGCGGATGTTGCGTGCTGCACAGTTGTGCTGAGGGTTCCAGGAATGATCCCCTGGCCAGGAGCGGTTTTTGTCAAAGCGTTCGGAGCGCTGAATCAGCAAATTTACTTGGTGCGCATAGCTATCGTGGGGGTACTTACCTTAGGGTAGGGGGATGGCGGGTCGTTGAACATTCCATTTCGGGGCAATAGTTCATTGCGACCCGTCGTCACAAACAGATAATCATCATAATTTGCTCCTCGTAACATTCCTAACAACTCGCGCAAATTTCACGAAGATCCGTCTATAACTTTTTGAGTTACGTTACCAAGAAAAAAGAGACAGATTAACAAACAAAGAAGCGGTTGGACGGATCTTCGTTAAAAGCTATTCATCTTTTGCTCCTAACATACCTAACAATTCCTGTAAATATCCGCCAACAACTGTTAATTATCCTGATGACGCAAAAATAAATAGAATAACAAATAGACGCCAACAAAAACAGACATAGCAAGACTTACGAACTAAGGCACTCACCTAAGTACAAAAGAAATCAAACGAGATGCTAATCGTACGTTCCATACATGGAATCATACCAGGTAACTTACAACTAAGCTCGAAACTATCGATGTATTCGAAAATATGAAAAAGTATTGAGCTAAAATCGATAACTCATGCAACACAGTGTGTGGAATCTACAACTTATCTGTAGCAGATATGAATAGTGTAGTCGCAGTGATCTCCGCCGCAGTAACAGGTGTCTATGTACAGTATGTCCGTAGCCAGTATGTGATGTCCTGCTACTCGTGTCATCAAACAACATCAACCGTTAACTGAGGGCTGGGTCGGTCATATTATTATACTCTAAGTATCAAGAATCAAAGAGGCAAAAAACCATTCTAAAAAGTCACAGGTTTTAAAATTTACAGTGAAGAGCTGGCGCTGAAAATACTGAAAATCTTTCGAGTAAATTAAGGTTTAAAGGTTCGCCTTGAATATTTGCATTTCATTTCGATTTTCGACTGTGCCGCTTCCGAGGTAGTGCCATGGACCAACTATAAAGTGTTAATTAATAGATATATCTACGCGATGGAGCTGTTACTTACAGAAGATCATTTTCTATAACGTAGTGCAGATATAGGTAGACAGTATCTGCTCGCTCGATACTGTATATATAGTGTCTCGGACTACTCTATGTGTGTATGCGCTGCCAGACCTGGCTGCTGTCCCTCGCTCCAGCCATCTGCAGACATTGTCTGCACCCCCGTACGCTGCCTGTCCCACGGAGTGGAAGTTATTGCGCCCCTTCCTGAGTCGTATTGATTTGTGCGCTGCGGGCCTGTTTAGACTGCCAATTGATTCTTTGTAGCTGAACATGTACAAGTAGTGACTTACAGTTAATCTTTGTTTAAATGCAGTGTCATTTGATGCTAGAATTATAAAAGAATATTATTCTTGAAATCAGAATAATAAGTATAATACAGACAACCGATTGGAGTTCGCCGAGTCAGTTATGTAAAGTATAGTTAATATCAAGACATGTCCAAGTCATCGGACAGAAACCTACCACTGAGAGCGCATCGCGCAACAAAGCACCTAACCAATAATTACCACTAACCAAAAAGGTTACATACCCGAAATTGAAAAAAGGGGTGGTTAGAAAAACCAGACCTGCCCTCCCCTAACCTACACGAAGTTATGAATGAATCTAATCCAACTTACCCGAAATTAGTTCGGGTTTTCCGACAGTACGGCCTAAAAAGAGCGAAAACGGACAAAACGTAAATTCTTGGCGAGGGTACCGTTACCAAATGAGACCTTCGCCCAGTTGCAGCAACTAAAGGCACCAACATGCTAGTTTACCTTATCATATGTGTCTGTTCATCAGCATATTCCAGATAGCTACCGGTACGCTGATTGCGTTCTTCATATATCATCAGTTATATCACCGCGACCAGACGTGATCATGAGATACCAACCGTGCGGTGGTCCGTGGATAAACTCAGCTGTAAGGTTCGGTGACGACTCAAAGTTACAGATATCGAGCAGCAAGATCCGTTAGAAGCGCAGGCTGCTCGTCGGAGCACACTGTGTCATTTGACATGAGATGTTGTACGCACCACGTGACCACAGGCTGGGGTTAGGTGCCTCAGAGACCTTTGGTTATCTGCTCTTATACACCACGCTAAGCAGTGCACGCGTCGTATTCGCTCCAGTGTCGTGACTCATACTCACTGCTGTGCAACACTGCGTGAGGAAAGTCTCCGACTTTGTTCTGCAGATCTGTGTTGCGACAGCCACTGGTACGTGCCACTGGTACAGCCACTGTACGTGCCTGCGGTTATGCCTCAACGTGCGCTCTGTATCGTGTCCGCAGTCTATGCTACTTTGTGCGGCGCTCTTCTTCATTCGCAAAAGAGTTACTGGAGCGGAACATGGGTCACGTTTTCCGTTCGACAGCTAGTGCGTGTACTTATTTTGTACTGTATGACTGAGAAATTTTTGTCGGATTCAAAAAGAATTTATAGAAATAAAACTTTTTATCTATATACCGTATTTAATTTTATCCGCTTACTGTAGTACACAGTATTATGTCAAGTGTGAATATCTATAACCTTACAAAATTGCCCTGTACGGCGGCTTAGTTACAGAGCTAGCCTTAGATTACCCGAACCTGTGATGAAATTTGCTGTTTAAAGTTGCTGTATGCTATCAGCTTACGAAAGACTAAAGTAAGAGATACTTTATGTACTTTCAGTCCTGCTCCACCTGTCGGTAGATTTATAGATGCACCTATTCTCCTTTTTAACGAAGAAGACAGGCATCGACTGCTACATGGATAACTTTTGCTTTTCAACTCTGAACTATTTCTTTATTTAAAAATGCAAATGCGTCAAATACGTCAACGCGAAGGTTATCGATAAGCAAGGCAAGATCTGCTGCACTTCTGGTCCAGCCGTTCACAAACTCTTGCCATCTGTTCCTTACTGACTGTTGGAAAGTAATGCACGGAAAAATAGCTGTTTCTTTTCTATAATTTGCCCTGAGCAATCACTCGGCCTCTTGGCCACGCAACAGACCGTCCAACTTCCCCCACCTGCCCGCGCTGCCGCCCTGCGATGTGGCTGCGCCTCCACTTGAAGCGACTATTTAAACTTGCTGTGTGGCGACGTTCAGATCAACATCTTCGCAACAGAGCGCAGACGTTTGGACAGTTTTGTGATGCTGATGCAGTTGCCTGCACAATGAGTTTAGTCAAACTGTGGGTGCACTGATTTGGATATATTCATCATTCTTATGCCAGGTGTTTCATAGCATATTTGGCTTATGTGACACGTGTAAGGAGTGTACCTATCACTTAGGAAGAGACTCAACACTGCTGCCTGCTTGTGAACGGTTAACTAAAAGTCTCTCGTTACCTTTCCCCCACACTGATCCATATAATGTGCCCCACAGATCTTACTTATATTTTGCACGGCGTGTAATTATTTCTCATTAATTTTCGGTGACACTCGTGCTTATTGTTCTGAAATAATTTTTTTTATTCATCCACAAATACGAAGAAAGTAACTGCTTAACTGATACAACGTAGAGTATCAAGCGCATCTGTGGCCAGTAGGTGTCTTGGGTGTCAATTTTGATTATAAGTTGACGCTTAAGGCCCACATCCATTCAGTTGCTTCACGAGCATCACAGAAAAATCGGCCTTATGCAACGTGCTTGGAATATGTTCGGCTTGGTAAAGTTGATACGTCGCTGCTTTAGTTGCTATATCCTCTCCTTTTAGAATACAGCTCCTTAGTCTGGGGTTCTGCTGCCGATTGTCATCTGAGTTTTTTTGGTTGGCATAGTGGTTCGCCGGTGTGCGCTTATGCTGGATGGTGTTGTGCCTTGTGATCTGACGCATCGTCGCAGAGTTGGTGGGGTTTGCTTTCTCTATAAATATATAATTACAGTACTCATCCACTGGCGGCTTTTCGTTCGGAGCCATTAGCTCGGGCGTGATATACTCAGTGTACTTATACACTTCATGAGTTAGTCCTGGAACCGGTACGATGTCGTACAAGCCAGTATTTTCGTTCGTTTGTTTTATCATGTTGAGATGTTTGGAATAATCCTGATGCCACTGCCTTTGTTGGTGCGGGCATTGTCAGCTTTTAGCAATTTGTAAACAGCGTGATTCTGTGATCTTTAATTCTCTCTTTCTTGCTTCTTTTGCTGGGCTGGTTGTTTGGGGGTTGATAACCATATAAAGTTTCCTCCGCTCTCACGTCGCCAGTCTGGTGTGTTTTAAAAATCTATATTATAATTCTGCTTGAGGCTCTATCCGTCCGTACGTACGCCCGTCCATGTGTCTGCACGTTACGCTTTTCAGTTCTAAATAGGGAAAAGTTCTATTTGTAAGAAGCTCTGATATTCGCTGGAAGGAAGTTCAACCATAGCTGTCTTCTTTTTTTGCTTGCTCTTGAAAAATTTTTCAATCACTTTCGAAGCAAAGACAGGAAGTTCCTTTTGCACGTATCATACATACGTGTTTCTAAATCATTCGATATTCACTTTGCTGGTGTTGCATGACGATCCAAATATAAGAAAATTCGTAGTCAGGATACGGCGGCACAAAGCGAGCTGTTCTGGACTGCTTCATTTTAAAGCATTTTTAAAGTGAAAGTATGATACTTAAAGAAATCAAGTAAATTGATCGAAAATGGGGTTCGGCAACAAGAATATATTATCGAAAAAGTGGGCTGAGTCTGGTGTATATTATAGTGAAACTATCGCATGAAATAGAACAGAAAAATGATGGGATACTATTTGGAACAGCCACGGTTCACACTATAGAACTGAAATCATCAGATTCACTGATGAAAAAGGCAATGTTCAGAATGTGTAAGGTAAAACAATATTGTCTTCAGACGATGAGAAACACAGCATATAGTTACTTATAGAAGAAGAGCAATGCGAGAAGTACTGCCGAGGAGTGAGTGTGTCTTTAAGTCTCTATCATGATGCACAAAGACGTATTCTTTACTGGTAGAACATTTGCGACACTCACCGGCGACGATATCGAAGTGCCTAGTTAGGTTGTATGAGGTGACTTAGGATAGACGGGCTACGTTAAGCCCGTTACAAACGAGACAGAATACGGAAGCGCTTTACGTTCTTGGAACAGATGTTTCTGTGCGCGTGATACCGGCTCAATCTATGAACACATTCTGATTCCAAATAGGAACCATTGAGTATTGAAACTCAATAGACCTTAAGAAATTCGAAACTGAGCAACGGGCCCCCGCTGTAGCGGAATAGCTGCCGCGGGGGTTTGGAGCTATCTAAGCAGTCTTTAGCACAATGATATTAGGCAAGTTAAAGCTGCATCCCCGGCGGCGTAATAGGAAGGGTGGGGAGAAACGTTCTCGCATGCAGAAAACTTGAGGTTAGACGCACTTCGCCACGGGTGTTATTAATGAGGTAAATTAGGTCAAACTAAAATCAGTTATAATAGCCTAGCTTAGAACTGAAACGTTTAATAAAGTGAGAACATCAACTAACCGTGGTATTTTCCCAGATCCCGCTAGTAATAATAATAACGAGTACGATGTTTCACTTTGACTGATAATTCTAAAACACGATATCTATTGGTTTTTTTTTTTTTTTTTTTTTTAAATCACTCATCTTGAATATTTACTGCTCTCTTTTCCCTGCTCGCTCTGCTTATATTTAATTTTACTCCATGAGTTCACTACCTGAGGAGGCTCTGAGGCTCGATATATTTCTTCTATGAGCAGCCTTTGCATCAAACGTGCATTTAGAATGCACGGGACTGTACATTGATTGGAACTCCACCGCCCGCCCCACAGTGCCTCTATGGGCTCTACAGTTGACTGCACAGCCCATCTCCTCTGCCGCCACGCAGGCGGCCGCCAGTCTGATGGCAGGATGAGCCGCTGCTGACTCAGTAGCCCTCAGTAAGGCCGCCCTGATTGCGATCTTTCCAGAAAGTGCTGCTGCTCAGCACATTTTCATGCGGCCGAGCTGCTCAAGGACGGGAAAGCTGCCGTTCTGAACAGTTCCGAGTTGTAGTAGCCACGCATATTGTTGTGCAGTTATATGGCTTTGTGAGACATGGAAATTATATTGGTTGGCTACAGTTAAACTAGCGATGGTTCCGTGGAATTGTTCTTATAGGGGACTGGAGTGCCCAGCCATCAAACCTGGCGGCAAAGAATGCGCTTTGCCACTCATGGAAGGTGCGCTGCGGCTGGCGAATTCAATTTCGTTTCGTAATATTGAACTAGTTGAGCGCTAACCTCAGTATGTCGCCCTCTGACTTATGCTGCCAAAACATAAGACTAGAAAGTAAAAAGAATTGAGGTCAATTTTTTTAGAGTTAGCAATCTCCTATATCTTTTTCAAATAACTTTGCAAGTACAAATTAAACATTCTGCACATTCCTTTGAAAGTTCCCTATGGTCGAGTGGCAACTGGAGCGCATCATGGACACCAGCTGCTTATCATTCTAGTGAAGTGGTTCGGGTGTTACATCTAGGCTTGAATTTTTGCCCAGCTTTCCCCCATAGTGCATAATTATGAAATAGAAATATTTTGCACATATATACAGCTCTATATTTATACAAATGAAAAATATACTCGTACCCTCCATTAAATATACATAGATAAGTATATACGTATACAGTATATATCAAAACAATGTAACGAACACCAGCATGCATTTTTGCATTATATGTTTATAAATTATATTTTAGCTATACATATAGTTATATATGCTTTTATATATTGTTATCTACCTTTTATGCTCTATTCAAAGTAGACTAGCTAAAATTAGGCCAGGTTGGAGACTGTGGCGAAGCTGTCGCGCTTTGCTGAAAACCGACATGCGAATATTAGACCAGGTTGCAGATGATGGCAAAGGTAAAGACGCCTCAAGAATGAGTGCGCTTCTTGCTTTGCTTGTTTTGAAATCGAGGTTATGAAAACGTCAGCGAAATCTCTTACCACTCTAGTGGATCCTGATTTTTATTTACATCTCGCAATGAAACTTTATTTGCTCTGATTTTTTGTTGCGAGACCTGAGTGCATGACCAGCGAAGCAATGGTATATGCATGCATTATGGAGCGAAGGGCGCAGTAATTTCAATACAACACTTTATATTTCCAGCTAATTTTTTTTCATTTGACGATATTGTTCTTAGGAGGAGAGAAAAAGTTTCGTGTGACGCAATATTATTACGCTTCAATGATACGCGGCTGCACTTTATTTTTTTTAGTTATATTTTACTGTGCTATTTTCACCACAGAAAGTTTTCCTCTGGTATCCTGAGGCATTTTCAAGAGCTCGTCATGCAGTGACCCACAATCTGCCAACACGACCTCTCGGCACAGCGGTAATTATTCGGTGCGCATTATGATATTCAGAATGGTTCTTGTTTAAACTTTCATTGAAGTCGAGCATTAACCCAAGCCAGCATTTTATATGACAGCGTTTGGCGGCTGTTGTTATTTGTTTTTCAAATCGGATGTTGCATTTGCAAGCATCACCAAGATTTTTTTACAGCAGATTCGTTTATATTTCATAGCTACGGTAAAATGTGTTATTTGAGCTACGTAGTTCATTCTCTATAACACGACTGCTATTGTTGAGAATCATCGAAGTACATCAGTTCATAAGCGAAGCAAGTCGCGTTCCTGAGTGATCGCCCGACATCATTATTGCTAATTGGCCGTGTGACACTCTGACTTGTCACGATGACGATCATCTCAGTCATAAGAACCGATCATTTTCTCTCATAATGCAACGGTTCTGTGGCCGGTGGCCGTTGCTCTCAACAGCCGGTCGGAAATCAAGATTCTTGCTCACTACCTGGCACCATACAGTACGTTTTACTCACTCAGGTCAGCGTTGTTCTCTGAACTCATTTCTTGCTCAGTCTTAGCTTGCAACTCGCTTCGGGTACTCAGGACGTGCGCGTGTCTTGAATTCTGTTTGGGTAATCAATTTGGAAAAATCTACTTCTCTGCATAGTGCCTATTTTCAGTTACATTGCCGCACAAACGTTTTCTGGCGGGAATTTCTCCTCCGCTGGGGTTCATAGGCATCCTTCCATTCGTATAAATACGAGTATTAAAGAAAGAATAATTCAAGTTATGTACCCGATCTCGTGAGACCAGCTAATCAACTTTACTCGCAGTGTTGTAACCACGTGATAATTTTACACTGAGTTTCTGCAGTGTGTCTTTCACAGCTGTCGCTCCACTGTGATTGTTTATTTGCTTGTTTTTACTGGTGTAAAATGACGTAGATTGCGGCTAAAGTACTTGATGTAAAGTTATGTTTGGTAGCTGCTGGCACTGCCCCTGTTCTAACTAGTTATCAGTGCAGAATTTGACCCGCACCTCACGGCTTGCCGCAGCGCAACCGGAGACCTATCGGCTCTGACAGAACAGCCCAATGGATTTTGCGAAATACTAACAATCAAGCCCTGTATAATAGACCTAAATGTATATGTACATCATCATTTACTTATCTATTTATCAGCAACTTGGGTAGATGGTCGACGAAGCAAACGTTAGCATATTCTCCAGAGTAGATAATTAGAGCTACGGAAACGAGCGATGAAAACGTGCGTGTCATTGCATTTTTTTTTCTTTTTTTTTTCAAACTGAATTTTTGCATTTTACGAAAAAACTTTACGCTGCAGCGAAAATATATGCCACTGAAATAATATCATTACGTGTCAATGATACGCAGTTGACCGCCTGCAAAACAAGAATATATTTTTCTGCTCTCTACCAAAGACAAAAGACGATTGTGCTGCTCCGCAGAACTAAACCTGAGACAGCTTACCTCCTCTGATCATTGGACTTGGCTATCGCAGCTCATTATTCCTAACAGTGCTGTAGCTATGATATTTCAAAGGCTGATATGTGTAGAGCTGCTCGCGAACTACGTCAAAATAATTTTTTTGAAAGCATAATCAAAAGTGCAAAAGTGCTCAAATCCTGTACGGTGTGACACCTTATCTACCAGAAAAAAAATCTGTATTCTACAGAGAGCGAGCACCTTGTGAGACACCTGATCGCAATAAGTCAAGGCACTGCAATATTTCACGAATAGGTTTGCCGGCTTGCAAGTGTGCGTCATCTACCTTCGCAACAAGCGTTATACTACCTCCATCTAGTCTTTAACTTCGTAACTTCTTTGCGAAGCATGGACTATGGAGTCTATTGGGTGCTCAATGAATAGGGCCTATACCCTATATGTTTTTTTTATCCTCTTATTCTCATACAGGAGTGGGGCCACAGAAGACACAGCATAACTACACTTGGTCGTCATTGCAGCGTTTTGATATCCCTAACGTCTATTGGTTGAAATGGCGTGTCCTCCGTTTCTAAACAAGACTTTCCATGTGACATTCAAGGCACTCTCTTATTCTGGTTTGCTTTTGCAGTTCTCCGTTTCTTCTCTGACGGAAAAATGATCCAGTAATCACAAAATACACTTATTAGAAAGCAATTTGTTTGGGTCCTGGCAACGTCCAAAATACCCCACATCAGCTCTTCATTGAAGCATTTTCGCTGCTTGTCTGTGCCGGACACCGGTGCGACCATGGCTCATTAGTCTCGGTGACAATGCCAGTTATCGGGACGAATGGTGGCCATCTCCGCATCATGGAGGAGGAGGATGGAGTGCTGCACTTTGTCTCTGTACTTCGGTAGTAGAGTTGGTCATGTTTTCTGGTGTGTTACCGAAGAATGGCTTACCCTGTAGCTTCATTGTTTTATGTGAATAAGTACCAGTGCATTGCGCTGTGCATCTTTACCCATTGGTAGAATCACTGTATCAAGTTTCAATAAGCTCGATACTTGTAGTCGATACTTGCTCCAGGTGGGGGCATCATGACTGATCCCTTGGCAAGGGCGGAGCTTTTGTTGGCTCACTTCGACGGGAAGCAGAGCAGAGATGTTATCGCATTGCTTCATGGATGCCACCCTGAACCTCGCTTGACCTCTTTGGCGTTCAGATCTGGTGCAGTCAAGGTGCTGCTTGAGGGCCTTTATTCGTATGGACGTGTGGATCCGGTGGGCATGTTTACTTTGTTTGATAAGCAACTGGCTGCTGTTCTTGCCCCAAGCTTGCAGTGATCTTCCGGCGCCTAAAACGGTTAGGAAGTTTTCCTCGATGCTGGCGAACAGGGAATATTACTCCTATTCCCAAGGGTCCGGTGTCGCCATATGGGGCCAACTATCGACCCATCACACTGACGCCTATTTTGTCGAAGGTGTTCGAGAAGTTGATCGCTGGAAAGCTTGGTCGTTTCGCTGAGGTTACGGGGTTGTTGCCTTCTGGTCAGTTTGCGTACAGAATTGGCTTGGATTGTTGTGACGCTCTCTTGTCAGTGTCACACCATTTACAGTCTGCACTGGATTGAGGTCGGAGGCACGCCTTGTCCAGTTGTACTTTAGCGCAGCGTTTGACAGGGTTAACCACAGGGGTCTATTATACAAGCTAGAGTCCTTTGGTGTGGGTGGTAGGGTTTTGTCAATCATTCGCGATTTTGTTTCTGAGCGAATGCAGAGTGTGTCTGTTGACGGCATTTTGAGCGCCTCAGTCGGGATGGTGTCTGGCGTTTCTCAGGGTAGTGTGCTTGGCCCGCTGTTGTTCGTTCTCTATTCTAGTGCCATGTTTTCTTCGCTTGAGAACACGTTGATCAACTATGCCGACGATTCCACTTTGATGGCAGTGATACCTGCTCCTCGCGTGCATGATGCTGTAGCTCAGTCTCTGAATAGGGATTTGTCACGCATTAGTGCATGGTGCTGGGCCTGGAGTATGAAGCTGAATGCAAGTAAGACCAAGTCGATGATTATCAGTCGGTCTCGGACACTTGTACCGCGACATCCCCAACTGGAGATTGATGATACTTTGCTTCAGGAGTCTAGCTCCTTGGAGATGTTGTCTTTGATGAAAAGCTTACTTATGAGCCGCATATTAGGAGGTTGGTGGCACGCGCTTCCGCTAAGATTGGACTCCTGCGTAAGGTGAATTCCGTGTTTCGTGATAGTCCGTAGATGTTTTCATGCGTTTCTGCTGCCTGTGTTGAAGTATTGCTCACCGGTCTGGGCCTCAGCTGCTGACACTC
>LQNS02277274.1:2584522-2597365 GCA_001587735.2 Parhyale hawaiensis | reverse complement strand
AACTCCACCAGCAAACTGATGAGCTTCTCTTTAGAACTTCGTAGAATGCACTCATGAGATCAGCTCCAAAGGAGGCACTTCAAACTTTTGCCGCCTATAATTTGGATAAGCTAGTTTTGAGTCTGCCATTACCTTTAGCTGCGCTACTCTAAACCCAAAGAGGTATGGGCAGCAGAAGCATGATTCATAATGAGTTCCTGTTGAAATATCTTCGTACGATACTCGCATAGTTTTCTCAGATATAGAATGAAGTAATCAGTTGCCTTCGCTGGCTCTGATCCCACTTGCTGGACACGTGCATGTACCGCAGGCGTAGCTGCAGACACCACAGGAGCACTGCAGTAGTCACGCTCTTCCGCACTTCCTCTTGCATATCGGCACGATGATTTCAATCAACAGAAATATTAAGCTTTCGTCAGCCCGTAACTTGGACAATCGCTTATCAGATTACGGAGGTCACGTTTTCGGCCTAAAGCCTTGTCGACACTGGGCATCGGCATCGGATGTACTTCCGATGCCGATGAAATAAGGCTAAAACTACAAAAAAAAACAGCTTTACGAGTTTGAAACTTATATTTTTTTAGTAACATAAGGGGGCATCCCAGCGATTTTGCTCAAAATTATATTTTTTTACGAGAAAGGATCCTGAGGTGGTGGGAAAGTGTGTCCCAAATTATATTGGGCACTCTAACCCCCCGAAAAGGGGCCGAAAGGAGGGCAGGGGTGGGGTCAAAATGGAAAGGACCCTGTGAAACCTTTTTTTTATTCGTGGATCAATTGTTCTGAAATATGCACAGTATATGTATTTTGGGAAAAGAAACACATTTCGCCCCTTTTATCAGGTAGGAATAGTATTACTGGTGTGAAAATCGTACGCAGGCCAAGGTTATATGAGATGCTGCTTTCAGTCGATGTTTGTGGCTTGAGAGCTTTGTATTTTTAAAATGCCTTAATGCGATGGTCCTTCTGCGATTGTGATGCCCTATGATCGCCATCGCCGATGGTTATTTCATTGTAGGTTATCGCCGATGAAAATTGACGATTTTTGGTTCCGATGGCGATCGAGCAATGGTATTGCATTCTCCATCGTAAGCGTGATAGCGATGGCCATCGTACCATCGATTTTGCCATCCTAACATCGTACCATAATCGCCGATGTCGACCTCTGGCACCTAGTGCTGGGTATACATGAGTTTAAAGTCCCTACTCTTGTGCTCAGCGTTCCAACAGCATTCATCGTGCAGCAGAGAGCCTATCCAAATGTGAGCTCTTCTACCCTCGGCGCAACCCCCACAGGGAGCACAACATTGACATGCCCTTCCTCATCGGCGCCTCGTGGTCCGTCATGCCTAGCTAGCAGCTGGTGCTCCATTGAACTATTCCATTTGAGACACGTTGCAGCACGAAACTCAGTGTGGACGGGCTTTAAGCGTATCAGTTCTTATCTTACCCTATTGCTCTAAGTTTTTAGTAGTTCTTAATAACGTATATTATATTGAGCGAGAGGAAGGGCTTTTTATCCACTATTTTCGCACCAAACCCCTGCGTTACCGTTAATGTACAAAGATTGTGATAGCTACGTTGAAGTTCGTAGTGTGCCGTTGTGATTCGACAGTTTTGCCAACTACTGCGCGACAAAAGCATTTTGCTCCATTGATATTTTCCCATGAAGCAACATTGTAAGATTATCAGTATAATCTTGGAACGAAGTGCATCATACCGTAGTATAATCAACTAGTACTTTTACAATATATCATTAAAATGATTGCATTTTGATGCAAGTCACTCTTATGAATTGAAGCTGCGGATGATTGATATGCACTGAAGTTACTTCAGTTTACTTTTTTTCGCTCCAGAGAAAAACTGTTTGATCGAAGGAAGCAATCTAGTTGTAGAAAGATAGCTGCTGCAACGAAATTTTTGTGTTCCTCGCACTATACTCTGTTCAGTTAAATAAAGAATATCTACTCGTTACTTCGCTGAACATCGACTCAATTTGCACATGGTAAACAACGAAAATTTTTGGGATGGCAAGAAGGTAAAAATCGTGATCCACGATAGTACTAAAAAGAATTTGAGATGTTTTCATTGCTTTTTTTAATTTGCCCAATGGTAAAACAATTAAGAAATGCATCCAATTTTGTGGACTCTTTATTTCTGCCATCATCTGTAACTGGGTTTAACTCTTCACTGCGCCATTTAATTTACCTTTCTCGTAGGAATAACACTATTGAAACGTATCGTGTGTGATAGATTACGCAGTGAAAGGTTAAGTTTCCTCGAAAGGTTTTAATCAGAGCGTGACACGAAGATCACAGTCCCCATCCTGACCTAACTTGCAGCTCTCTGCCTCCTTCAAGAGTGACGGAAAACAGTCATATAAATGAATAAGCAACGAACTAGAGCACTCTGAAACGTATACCTTCACCAAGCAACGAAAATTTCAAATCGTCCCTGACACTAGGTTTTCTTTTCAACCATCACCAAATTTGGTCATTTGTGGATCTTATAAGTAATAGCAGTTTCTGTAACTATCTTGAAAATCCGTACGTGGCTTTTTGAGATTTATATACGATTTGTCAAACACTAATACCCACAAAAGCAGCATGCCATGTGTCTGACTTATGTGCTGGAGGTGCCACGATCGAGCCTGCCTGCCGGGCGATCTTTGCGGCTTCCGGTGTGCTGAGTCGGCAATAGCTTGGTATGCGAGCTGTGTGGGGGCACCTGCCTGACCAGGAATGGGAGGGTAGGGGGGCTCGGGTCGTTGAACCTTCCGTTTCGGCGCCATAGTTCTTAGCGACCGGTGGTCGGCTCCAGCTGTTCTTACTCCTATGGGGCCAGTTGGCCTATATCTACTGCACGAATCAGTGCATGTGGGTTTCCCACTGGAGGATACAGTCAGAGTTGACTTTACCTTTACGAAGACAAACATTAGTGAAAAACACAAACGGATGGACCGATCATCACCCGCCAAATATTGGTCATTTGTTTGTAACATTCCTAACAATTTCTACAAATTTCATAACGATCCGTTCATAACTTTTTGAGTTATGTTGCAGACAACATACAACACAAAATTAAACAGAAAGAAGTAAACAAACGGACAAACAGGTTGCATAACTTTGGTCATTTATTTTTCGTAACATTTTCAACAAATTCGTGTATATGTTAGGAATATCCGTTCATAACTTTTTGAATTATTGTACCTAGAAGCATAAGGCAGATAAACGGTTGAACGGACCTTCACCGAATATGAATCATCTGCTTCTTTTAACATGCCTAACAATCCCTGTAAATTTCGTAAAGATCCGTCAATAATTTTTTACTTATCTCGGTGATGAACAAAAATCCAAACTCGACAAAAGCATAACCTCCTTCGCGGAGGTAATAAACCGACAGATAAATGCACATTGGTCTTAATTACAGTGTCTGATTATGGTCTCCAGTCAAAAGGTGAAGCAATCCAATGGCAGAAATGGGGAGTAAAAATGTAACATATGTGCATTTTGATGCACCTAATATTATATTTCACCCTTGTGCTATAATCGGTCACGTGTTCAGACTCTTAGTTACGTTGCACTCGTACTGGTCGAATGCTTGCGTCGGTAATTTATTGCTGTCCGCTCTATTTCCCATTGTTATTGCTGACCATGTGCTCCACTGCAAAAGTGGCGCCTCTGCACAACCTAGGGTCATCGAACAGCTTTGTTTGCCATGGCAGGTCTTCATAACGATCTAATTGTTGAGAACGTCAACTTTGGTTGAAAACTCGTTTTACTGTCATGTTCCACTTACGAATAAACATCATCTTGTTTACTATACCGGCCCAAGATTTTGCATTTGCCGTGAGGTACGAGTCCGCTCACTTTTACAGATTTTACAACAGTATACCTCACGAACTTTCTTCACACTTCATTTTTCCAAATCGTGTAAATCGACATTGGAAACCAGCACCACTCTAAGAGCCGCGCGCAGTTAGCTTTACCTGTCGATCAGTTCCCAGCGGCAGTTGCTGCTCTGCTGAGAACAGCTTTGCGCTGTGCAATGTTCCATAAGTCATACGCAGCTCTGTGGAAAACACGGTCGGAAGTACAGCGTCTTGTGATGTCGCTTCCTTATTGGCCCAGTAGCTCTCTGCTGCGAAGCAGCGTAAGTGCGACACTCGACTGACAGCTGTTAAGACCTTGTCACCAGCCGAAGATGATGGAAACGTGACACCTGAATAGGCTCAGAATTATTATTTGTAGCTAGACCTTCTCTATCTGATCTATCTGCTCTTTCCTATAATTTCATATTTCTTCGTGAATAAATGCAAAATTACAGGAGCACTAAATACCTACTATATACATGTATAAGTGTATTTACACTGAAATTTAGATTTCTGTATGTCTCATTAAAAATTGGTCATATTATGTTAGTAAAGTATCATTACTGATTTTTTTAGAATCTGACTTTTAAAATAATTTTTTTAGGCTTTGGGATGGAGTAGGTAATAAAATCAACCTCATTCTCAGTGATCAGTCTCAGTACAAATGCATCACAAATGATCCAACCTCAGAACTAAAAGCAAAAATAAACGAACTTATCTCGGCACCTTAAGCCATAAGTTCAACAAGCAGTTAAACTCCAGACGATCGGAGGAGAATATTCTCCGAGATATGTTTATAAAACCATAAACAATACCCTGGCAATCCTGTAAGACCTATTAAATTCTAAGTCACTATTTTGACGAACAACATAGCTTCATATTGATCAAACTCATTGCGTCATACTTACTGAGCCAGTGCTTCACCAATTCAACGGACGACTTTCTTCAAATAATTGGCGTACCAAGCAGAAGGTGTCCTTGCATCCTTCGGTGTGGAGTCTTTATTCACAAACGTCCCAGTGCACGAAACTATCAAAATCATCTACGCACACACATGAAAATATGAATTCACCAACCATCGAAAAGAAACATTGAGCCCGATGCAGACGCTAGTCTTTTGAAATGGTTCTCACTTCACAGCGTTCGAATGAGTTGCTGTGTCTGAGTAAACTGCGAAAATTGGCACTTCTCGCTGAGTGGCCATTTACACAAGCTTTGAAAAGACACAAGAAACTCTGCTGATGACACTTGCCAAGCCTGCAGATAAGTGCCGAGTACATAGCTCTGAAAACCACCTGTTTGAAAACTCAAACGTGCCTGTGTTGCTTTATAAGCTTGCGACACTTCACTTTTGTGTCCTATTTTCTGGCAACAGACGTCGCCTCAAAAAAGAATGATTTGTTGTCTGCTCCACGAAGTGCCTCTTCACACATATGACGGCACCCTCTTCCAGCCAACGTTCAGGGTCGCCATGGATTCACATCTGGGAGTGACATTCTTAAATTTTTGAATGCGTCGCCTGCTAAATATTCTTTTAAGAGACCCCGACCAACGAACATCGGATATATTAATATTGTGTATATGACTCTTCAAGTGTCACGGACAGCACTGATCAAAATAATCTCCATGCCACATCCGTCCTAAACTTCGCGCAGAACTATTCACTAACAATAAATTAACTTTCAAATTGTTGCCACAGACGAAAGTACTAACTAACCGAATAAAGCTAATTAACTAACCGAATAAAAATAACTAACTAACCGAATAAAACTAACTAGCCGGATAAAACTAACTAACCGAATAAAATTAACTAACCAAATAAAACTAACTAACCGAATAAAACTAACTAACCGAATAAAACTAACTAACTAACCGAATAAAACTAGCTAACCGAATAAAACAAACTAACCGAATAAAACTAACTAACCGAATACACCTAACTAAACCGAATAAAACTAACTAACCGAATAAAACTAAATAACCAAATAAAACTAACTAAGCGAATAAAACTAACTAACCGAATAAAACTAACTAACCGAATAAAACTAACTAACCGAATAAAACTAACTAACCGAATAAAACTAACTAACCGAATAAAACTAACTAACCGAATGAAACTAACTAACCGAATAAAACTAACTAACCGAATAAAACTAACTAACCGAATAAAACTAACTAACCGAATAAAACTAACTAACCGAATAAAACAAACTAACCGAATAAAACTAACTAACCGAATAAAACTAACTAACCGAATAAAACAAACTAGCCGAATAAAACTAACTAACTAACCGAATAAAACTAACTAACTAACCGAATCAAACTAACTAACCGAATAAAATTAACTAACCGAATAAAACTAACTAACCGAATAAAACTAACTAACTAACCGAATAAAACTAACTAACCGAATATAATTAACAAACCGAATAAAGCTAACTAACCGAATAAAACTAACTAACCGAATAAAACTAACTAACTAACCGGATAAAACTAACTAACCGAATAAAACTAACTAACTAACCGAATAAAACTAACTAACTAACCGAATAAAACTAACTAACTAACCGAATAAAAATAACTAACCGAATAAATTTAACTAACCGAATAAAACTAACTAACCGAATAAAACTAACTTACCGAATAAAACTAACCGAATAAAACTAACTAACCGAATAAAATTAACTAACCGAATAAAACTAACTAACCGAATAAAACTAACTAACCGAATAAAACTAAATAATTAACCGAATGAAACTAACTAATTAACCAAATAAAACTAACTAACTAACCAAATAAAACTAACTAACCGAATAAAATTAACTAACCGAATAAAAAATAAAACAAACTAACCGAATAAAACAAACTAACCAAATAAAACTAACAAACCGAATAAAACTAACTAACCGAATAAAACTAACTAACCGAATAAAACTAACTAACCAAATAAAACTAACAAACCGAGTAAAACTAACTAACCGAATAAAACTAACTAACCGAATAAAACAAACTAACCGAATAAAACTAACTAACTAACCGAATAAAACTAACTAACCGAATAAAACTAACTAACCGAATAAAACTAACTAACCGAATAAAACTAACTAACCGAATAAAACTAACTAACCGAATAAAACTAACTAACTAACTAACTAACCGAATAAAACTAACTAACTAACCGAATAAAACTAACTAACCGAATAAAATTAACTAACCGAATAAAACTAACTAACCGAATAAAACAAACTAACTGAATAAAACTAACTAACCGCATAAAACTAACTAACCGAATAAAACAAACTAACCGAATAAAACTAACTAACCTAATAAAACAAACTAACCGAATAAAACTAACTAACCGAATAAAACAAACTAACCGAATAAAACTAACTAACTCACCGAATAAAACCAGCTAGCTCAAGACTATACCTGAATGTGAAAAGAGAATCTCCTTCGCTACAACGATAATACCATACAAGCTTCGGTTCTCCACTTTTACAGAATATCGTCCACTTGACAGCTTTTCTTTGCGGCCGTTGCCGGTCTGAAACAAGCTCTCATCGACGACTGCTTATTCAAACCAGCAATTCGACTCTCGACTCTATCCCGAAACACTACCTCAATAACAGAGCCACGCTCGCCAACCCACAGTCCGATCAGGCAACTTGCTCACAGTTTTTGACGACAATAAATTGTCCACACTCACAAGACGAAAATACAGTGCTCAGCAAATTATTAACAGAATCTTCTAAAAGAAAATGATTGACTGCAGTTCCTCGTCTATTACAAAACTCCAACCATCAGCTAACTCGATTAAAAGAAAATGACAGGATCAACCAAAGAGGCTGTACATAGTCTATGAGGCGTCCTTGACATCACTCCGCAGCTGAATCCAAACATTAGCTCAGGCGGGTGCAAATGCAAACCTGGAAACTACTAGTTCCATTATTCATCATCGGCATAACCATCACGGCGCTATCCAGGCGCTAAACCGTGCATCATGGCAGCGAAGCCCCGAGATCTATAGCTTGTCCCTCACAACAATCCTTCTCTGTCGTAGTAATTGCCAGCGCTTGCAAATAATGGAAGCGTTACTTATCAAAATGAAACGACCGAATATCAATAGCCAGGTATTCGGATCCTGAATATCTGGAAGGCTCAAATTACACAGAGACTCAATGCAGCGTAACACTCTTTGAATGAACGCAACGTAGAACAGCCAGTCGCAATCCAGTAGCCACTTAGAGCGCACCTTCATACTCATCGATCACTAAAAAGTAACAAATAATAATAGAAACAACCTTATACCTCTAGCAGCAATGTTTCAGCCGCTACTCAACAAATGTTGCGACAACAACCTTCAAATGCTTGGTTCCGCAATTGAAGATAACCGTACGAAACGACCGAATCGCTTCGCGCCCTAAAGGTCGTGTACGACAAAGTCAAGAGAAATCTAAAGCGGCCCATGTGGGAAATGGCCAAACAGATGGAAAGCAACGAGGAATCTATGAGGACCATTGCCAGAAATCACTTCAGGCTTTCTCTCTTCAAGCTGAAGAAGAGCCAACAACAACTGGCAGTCAAAAACAGAAGCAAGTCGACAGATCTTAGTTTATTCTGAGCTTCTTCAAGGATGGCACCCAAGGAGGAGAAGTCATCTTTTTTTATGAAAAACTGCCAGTGGAGGAAACATTGAATCCTCGAAATAAAAACAAACTACTGGAAAAAACCGTGAAGACATCCCAGATTGTATGAAAAGTGTTTATCGTTGTCAAATACTGACCTCCGTCATGGTTCGGGCGGCCGTCTTTCGTTCTAGGAGGTTTCCCTCATTTTCATCAAAGGGGACACGAAATTTAATTAAATTAATACTGTAATGAAATTTTGATCGCTGCGTTTTATAATATGAAGAAAGGCCCTAAGATGATGAGTTCTCCCTGCAGGAAGACGGCACTGTCTAAGCAGTCGTACCAAACAAATTTTCTCGAGTTTAGTTGTGAGGAATTGTAGCCTCCATCTTCCCCCGTTCTGAATCCATTGGAACTCAGTTTTGGTCCGTGTCAGAATCTGATGCCTGTTCGTCGATTCGTTCCACTGTTGGCTATTTGCCTTTGAAGAAAGCATGATACAAAGTCTCCTGGAAAAGCTGCAATGTTTACAGGGGTATCTCAGAGAGTAGCTAATTAGAGCAGAGGGAAGGCATATTGATAACTAAACGCAGGTAATGTCTTATAAGATTATTAGTCATGTGAAACATTCAACGATACTTCATCATCCTTTTCCCATATATTCCGGGGACTTTCCCCGCACCCTTTTATCGAAAGAAATTCCTGGCCGACGACGAGCGTTAGACTCTAGCGCGTACGCTATACGGGTACGTACCTACTCTCCTGGGCAGTCATCAGCGGTACCTTTGGGAGCTGTTGAATTGGTAACGATAATTTGGGCAGCAATTGACTATGCGTAACATTTAGTAGATAAACTGTGCAGACATTGAAATTATTAGCAACGTTAGGACCCATTCATTAGCTATGGAAAATTCGCAATGTTTATTAAGTAAAGTTGTAAACTATTGATATTAGTAACAGTGTTAGCAGCCATTCACTACCTAAATAAAGAAAAACGGCATCAGTGAAGCACTCGGCACTAACTGCTAAGATTCAGCAAAATCCTATCGTAATATCAGGCTGGTTACTGTGGCACATTCTTGTCATAAGTTTTGTGAACATATATACAGTAGAGTAAAAAAATTAAAATCATTCATGGGGATCATGTTGGTGCGGTGTTCGCAATTTGGAGCGTACATACAAACATGCATATCCTGAGCTGTTACTAAGTCATAATAGTACTTATTGCTGGCCCGATATACTTTTAAAATTGTGAACATTTCTCACATATTGTATGATGATATTCATATTGGAGATAACTATTTTTTTCTATTAAGTACTTCGTTGGGGAGATTTAGTAGTCATAAGTTGCTGTCTGCACGCGTGTCTTGACATTTTCCAGAGCACCGCACTCTTCAATGCACTCACCCATTTGCTCAGGAGAATGTGCGCGACGTACATAGTGTTGGGGCATAGTGTTGGACCGCAGCTCTGCAGTCAATGGACGGTGCCGAAAATATAACTTAGAAGGATGTCAATGGTCTAATAAGATATGTGCACACCAGCACATTCCAGAGAACTGCGCTCGCTAGATATTGCACTCCACTACAAAATTTATGCTAATACCTTCATTAACTCAGTGCCAGTCCAATAAAAAAGCTCCACATACGCAGAAAAAACTTCAGTTCTCCACCAACTTTTAATTTACTCATGTTCTTGCATTGATAATAAAAGCGATTTACTCTGGAACTCTCATAATTCAAAATGCTAACATATTTTAGGCTTTTTCAAGGCAAGCTTCAAGTCGTATTACCTTTGCACGGCTGTTAAAGGACAGCCACCGAGAATGGTGGATACCGCCCGCCAATGCGCTTGAGCACCGCGAAACGATGCTAGTTGGTGACAACTTTCTCGTAGTGTTGTAGCGTGTCGCCGGCACGTCGCGTGGTGGGGGCTTAATTCCCACACTTTCCAGTCAGGACTCTCGCCCGCCCTTCTGTCATTCCTTTGGATCTGTCAGTACAATGTTTGATGCAATAGATTATTGTGACGGGCCGAGCACTCAGAGGGATGTGTCAGATGCTTCGATGTGTCATTCCTTTAGATCTGTCAGTGCAATGTTTGATGCAATAGATTATTGTGACGGGCCGAGCACTCAGAGGGATGTGTCAGATGCTTGTAGCCCCTATGGTACGCAGCGTTGCAAAATGACAAAACTAAAGTACATCCCAAAGTTTCATCTTGTCGTGACTATAGAGTGGCCCGGGCCACCTAAAGCATGGGCTAACAAACACTGTGCATTTTTATAGTGAAGAATGTCGTTGTCGTAACAAAAGATCCTCAATTATGAAGAGTTATACAGTTAGCGACGAAGTTCTTCGTTCACCCTCTGCTTTTCAGTATATTCTTGAATAACCCAATTACTATTGTTTCTACAGGCCTGAGGTTTCCACCCTATAAAAAGCATGTTATTGTGGAAATAAAACTCAAGTATCAGAATAAATTTTCATTTTTAAAGGTCTTCACAAACGAAACTTAGAAAAGATGTTCAAAGAAAATTATTCGCACAGTCGAATAATGATAACGTCATTGCAATACTAATAATCAATAACAGTGCTACCTTATTTTTCTGAAGCCATGTGATCGTAGACTTGCAATTGTGCTTCGAGTCATTACCGTGATGAAACACCCACCGTCTTCCAAGCCCCAAACTCTGAGCCCATGTGTTGAGGTGTCGTCCAAAATAGTTATGGCGCTCTAGTCATCAGATTTCATTATCCCTGCAACTGCAGCTAGTTATTTTTCAGTTTTCCAGAAGCCACCCCAAAGCATCATTGGCCCACATCCATGTTTATCTGTTGGTACAATGTAGATCTTAGGATATCCAGGCGTTTAAAGATGTCGCCATAACTATTTTCTGCTTTATGGTTTTCAATATTCTTCTGCCACAAGTCCACTCGTACTGAGCTCTTATAGCTGTCCCATCGTGGCGCCAGCGTGTGAATGACAAAGCTCGGCTCTTCTTGCACTACGTTGACCTTAGTAGAAGGTTCTAGAATGGTATTACGTCTAAAATACTCTACAATGCTTTATACAGTCAAAACATTAAATATAACAAGTATTATGGTCCATTCCTCTCGATTTAATGCAATTTTCCCAAATGTATGAATGAATGATTTTGAATACCTGAATTTTTAAACAACTTATTTGTTAAGGCATTATGGCATGCCCAATGGCTCTGAAAGTTACGTTTGTTACTCCCTGTTACGTAGTTTTTACCGTGTAACGCACTTAAGCCTGTACAAATAGTAGTATGCTAGTTAATGAAGATTACATTGAAAAGTAGAGGGTGTACGAATCATTTCTTCGCTAACTCTATTCTGGTAATTTTTTTCTTTTAGCAGAACGCCGCCATATGAGTTTATTAATTAAACGAGCCCGTCTGTCCTACTATTAATTCTACTTAAATTTTGTTTAATGTGCTCAGTTTAATTGAGTGTTTTAAGTTCGGTGATTCTCGTCAAATCCACTCAAGGCTTCCAATTCAATTGAAGGTATTCTATTCAATTGATAGTTTTCAATTCTATTGAAAGTCTTCAATTCTATTGAAAACTTCCAATTCTATTGAAAACTTTCAATTCAGTTCAATGTTTTCATTTCAGTTCAATGTTTTCATTTCAGTTACATGTTGTTAATGCAACTAAAGGGTTTATGATTTAACTGAAGGTTTTCAATTTCATACGTAGTGAAGTATCTGTCTATTTTACTTCATTTTTTGCACTGGGTCGAAAGCCTCTGCCTGCTCTTCTTGTACAATTAATAGTATTCATAATATTTCATTACTCAGTGGATTTTTACTTTATATCCTTCTCTTCCTACTTACTCTATTATTGCCATCTGGCTGTGTGCAGCTGTGTTGACACGAGGCAGGACGACTCATCAGTGCTGGCAACTCAAAAACTAACGCGTTTCAGGAGATTCGAATGCGAAATTATTACTGCCAGTAAAAGCAGAGTCGAGCGCCAGATCTCTGAGATGTAGCAAATCGTGGTAAAACAAAATTGTACTTCTGTAAATAATTCTTCCAGTACACAAAATAAATTTAGTAAATGCATAGGTATAGCTGCGGAAACGGGATGAGTGTATTTTTTCTCCATATATGTATGTGCAGCATTCGGCGCACCAGATTGTGTTTAAAATATTACTTTCATTGCATTATGTTCGTAATTATATTCACTACTGAATTATGCGCCTCAGTTGCTGGACGTGAAGTCACAGTTAATTTGCTGCCCCCCCCCCCCCCACATCAGGAAATGGCTGACAGGCAGCTTAACAGATTTTCATTCCGCTACTCTGTAGGCTAGC